>JACEGR010003196.1:0-109880 GCA_014170235.1 Listronotus bonariensis | reverse complement strand
CGAGCCATGACTTCCTCCCAAACACCCTTCTACCGGGAGAAATCATGTCCTACACCCAGTCTCCTACCTAAAGCCCACATATACCTCCCCACATTCCTCAACCCCTACCAACCCGCACTGGCCAGCGTGGTAGGGAATTTGGCCAAAAACCCCGTAAAGCATATACACCGAAGAAGTACGGCCCTCAGTCTCCGGCAACTTTCGACTCCCCAACCAAGGTAGCGGCTGGACAAGAGCGAGAGTAGAGGGTGCTAAGAATCCCCGGAGAGGACCAGGCTACCAACGAAAACGGACATGGCAAATCGTCACCTATAACACTAGAACCCTGTCATCAACATTTAAGATGCACGAACTAGAAGAGGAACTCAAGAACCTAAAGTGGGATGTATTAGGCATTAGTGAACACAAAAGAAAAAATGAAAGCCAACTAATACTACAATCGGGCCATATGTTCCATTGGGTGGGCACAGATGATGTAAACCAAGGAGGAGTGGGATTTATGGTACATAAAAACATGGTCCCAAATGTTCTACAAATCCAAAGCATAGGATCTAGAGTGGCATATCTGCTTTTAAAAATAAACACTAGGTATACTTTAAAAAGTAATACAAGTTTATGCCCCCACAACAGCCCATGATGACGAAGAGATCGAAAAATTTTATGATGATGTCACTACTGCCTTGCAGCAGGTTCCTGCCTACTATACAGTACTAATGGGAGATTTTAATGCCAAATTAGGACACAAGCAGGACGACAGCGAAACATCGTTAGGATCCCATGGATATGGGAGGAGAAATGAAAGGGGTCAGACTTTACTAAACTTTCTACAACACCACAATTTATGTGCAATGAACAGCTTTTTTTAAAAACTCCACAAAGAAAATGGACCTGGTCAAGTCCCGACGGGGTCACAAAGAATGAAATTGATTTCGTAATATCTGACAAAAAATCCGTTATTCAAGATGTCACAGTTCTTAATAGATTTACAATAGGAAGTGATCACAGGGCTGTAAGAGCAAAAATTAGTATAAACCCAAAGAAAGAGAGACAAAAGTTGATAAGGAAAGATTCAGAAAAGAAGCAAGTGACAACACAAAATGCAGACAAATACCAAAAATATCTAGAAGCTAACTTAAGACCCTTAATAAACGTGGAACACAATGTGGACATCGAAGAAACAAACAGGCAAATAGTAACGGCTATAAAAGAAGCAGAAAACAAGTGTTTTGAAGGAGGTAACAGAAAAACAGATAAGTTAAGTAACGAAATCAAAGAACTTATGAAAAACAGAAACAAGCTTAAGAACAGGCATTCAATAAACGTTGCACAACTAAGAGAACTTAACAAAGAAATATCAAAGGCTATACGAAAAGATGTAAGAAAGTACAACACAGAAGAGATATCCAGAACAATAGAGGAAAATAAAGGAATGAAAGTATTGAGGACAAAACTATCAGAGGGAAGAAAACAAATATGCAAAATAAGAAGTCACACTGGGAAAATTATAACAAATAGACAGGAAATTGTAAAAGTCGTAAAAGAGTTTTATGTGGAACTATATAAAAAAGACAGGACAGTACATCATAGAGCCGAAATTCCAAGAATAAAAAATGAGGGATCAGATGATATTCCCGACATCACCCTGAATGAAATAAAAAACAGTTTAAAGGACATGAAGAACAATAAATCCCCGGGAGATGATGGTATTAGTATAGAGAGTATTAAAATGGGAGGAACAACACTCTTAAAAATATTAGCCAAACTTTATAATGCCTGTCTAAGAAATAGTGTAACACCAGACAAGTGGAACAAGGCAATTGTAATACTGATACATAAAAAGGGAGATATCGCACAGGTCCAAAACTATAGACCAATAAGCTTGCTCTCCCAAATATATAAACTCTTTATGAGAATTATTACCAGAAGGTTAACTAAGAAATTAGAATTCTACCAACCACGAGAGCAAGCGGGCTTTCGTGATGGGTATGGCGTCAATGATCATCTCCAAACAATCAAAACAGTCATTGAAAAATGTGTAGAGTACAACAAACCCTTGGTCCTTATCTTTGTCGACTACGAAAAGGCGTTTGATACAATCGACCATCAGAAAATGTTCCAAGCCCTCGCCGACTGCAGAGTGGACAGTAGATATATTGACGTTATTAAACACGTATATAACAATGCAAGCGCCAGTGTAAGACTTCATGAGGATACTCCCGTATTCAAGACAGAGCGAGGAGTTCGCCAAGGAGACGTTATCTCTCCCAAATTGTTTATAACTCTCCTGGAATATATGTTTAAAACTTTAAATATTGAAAACCTGAGAATAAATATTGATGGTGAAAAGTTAAGCCACATACGATTCGCAGACGATATAGTTTTAATAGCAGATAACCTGGGGGAAGCAAGAGAGATGTTAAGCGAACTTGAAGAAGCATCGAGGAGAGTAGGCCTAAAAATGAACATCGCTAAAACTAAACTTATGACTAACCTGGTTATTAGTGAAAATATAACGGTTAATAGCCTAAATATAGAGCAGGTACATTCATATAAGTACCTAGGTCATGAAATACGCCTGGGGAGAGATAACCAAACGTGTGAAATAACCAGAAGAATTGGTTTAGCCTGGGCAGCCTTTAAAAGGCTGGGTCACATTTTAAAAGCTAATATCCCGATTTGTCTTAAAAGAAAAGTTTTCGACCGGTGTGTCTTGCCTGTGTTAACATATGGAGCCGAAACACTTACTCTAACCAAAAGCACAGTAAATAAAATTCGAATCGCTCAAAGAGCTATGGAGCGAGCTATGCTGGGCTTAACTTTAAGAGACAGGGTTCAAAATGTGGAAATAAGAAGAAGAACCAGAGTAACAGATGCCATCGACAGAATTACTAACCTAAAGTGGAATTGGGCGGGTCACATAGCGAGAACAAACGATAATAGGTGGACAAAAAGAGTATTGGAGTGGAGACCAAGAAATGATGCCTTTCGCAATAGAGGAAGACCACCCACACGATGGTCCGATGATTTAAAACGCATTCAGGGAATTGGATGAACGTTGCACAGAACAGAGAAAAGTGGAAGTCCTTACGGGAGGCTTACGTCCAGCAGTGGACAAATCTGTAGCTGTTTGATGATCACATGTTCATTTAAAGAAAGTAATAAAAACAAAATGTTTCATACCAATTCTAAATATTTTGTAATTAAATCTTAATAAAGATTTGTTCTAATAGATGCTTCTGTTTTAACAAGAAATCTGACGCTGAACTGCACTCTTATAAGAAAATCGATTATCCTGAGAGTCGACATTTTCTCTGCGTATGCAATTAGTAATGTGATATTATAACTAATAGGAAAATCATGGAAACATAATACGCCATGCTATCGCCTACGTAAAATGTTGTCAATAAAATTACGTACCTACTTACTAAACATAGTCCGTACATTTTCAATGATTTATGCGCGATAAGATATCAAAACAACTTTTACTAATGAAAAGATTCAGACATTTTAATTAAAACTAATTAAAGTAAAGTAATCTCAGGTTAATACTCTTTTAAGTTCCTGTAGATTAGCGTATAGTCCAAGAGCCAGTCAGCGGCAGAGCTAAAACTAAAAATTTGTCAATACATGCTCCCAACATAGGTAGAAGTGATGGTAGACTATGAAGTTTGACTTATAGTGGCTTTGGCAGGTACCAAAGGTTAATGAATTGAAACTTTACTTTCGTAATTTTGTAAAAGCTGAATTTTATATATGTTAGTTGGGTACCTATTAGAAGACATTTCCTTTACTTTTAAAAGTTTCAACCACTTGCCAGACAAACATTTTTGGGTGGTCGAATGGTTTGAGGAAGCTTAATATGTCTGTTATTTAATAAGATATAACAAAAAGTTTTTTATAAAAGTTGTAGGGTTTCCAAATAAACATGTTCTTAAAATATTTTTATGTATACAGAGTATCCCAATAAACATATTTTTAAAAAACCAACCTGACAGCAATTACTTTCTTTTTGGGACGCTTTGTATACATCCAAATATTTAAAGAACATACCTATTTAAAAACCCTTTAACTCCTATAAAAGACTTTTTGTCATATCTTGTTACATAGCCAAAATATTTCTGGGACCATTGGGACACACCAAATTTTTTTTTCTGTCAAGGGGTTGTCAAAACTGGCTGGCAACTGAGGAAACATCTTCCAATAGGTACCCAAGTAATATACAATAAAATTAGGCTTTTACAAAATGACGAAAGTTAAGTTTTAATTTATTAATCTTTGGTACCTGGTGCCTGCCAAAACCACTATGAGTCAAAATTCATGGTCTGCCATCGTTTGTAACTATGTTGGGGGCATGCACTGACAAACTTTTAGCTTCTACAAAAAAAAACGAAGGTCTTCGCTCACGGTCTCTTACACTAGTAGTATACAGATATATTTTAATTATCAGTTTTTATCAAAGTACCTACTTAGTAAACTTTTCTAAAAATTACATTTTTGTGTAAATTTTAAAACAGTTTAAGGGTATAATAAAAAAATTAAGGCTAAATTTAAAAAGACATTTTTAAAATAACAATTTTATTTAATATTTTGTATTTTATATATACAATTATTGTATATACTTAATCGGTAATAATTAAATTTTATATTCTATTTAATTAGTCATAAACGCTATGATCAATTCTTACCTGCGAAAAAACAAAAGTTGTGGAATACCGCTACCTATGTTATTTATAACAAACTTTTTAAAAATGTTTGCAGTGTGTCCAATAAAATAGGTTTACATAAAATGCTACCACACATTCTTTTTCTCTAAATACAACGAACTAATGTAATTTATCTTTGTCAAAAAGTTGATTGTTTGCGAGATGCAGGGTGTCCAAGTTTTCATTATATTTGTTTACTTTAACACTTTGTATCTCGCTAGCTATCATCAATATTTTAGGGTAATTGCGTTAAATACCATATATTTTCTTATAATCAAAAATTAAATTAAGCTGAAAGGAAATTTGTGTACAAGGCAACCGAGCTGATCTAAAAGATTTAAAAGAAGAAAAGCTCTGCATCCAGAAGCCGACAATATTTTGTTAAACAAGGGTCAGCAACGGACATAAATAAATTCAGGACATGGATAAATAGCATCCTGTCCAGGTTAATTACATCCGTCGCTTCTATTTTCGTAACTTAAGTCTTTACTGCTATATTACGGAAAAATCGATTTCTATGAAAATTTAAAACAGCGACGGGCATAGGAAAACCTTGCCTATTTTGAATTGTCTACAAAAATTCGTATTTTTTTTTAAATTATTAAACTTTTTAATGATATGTATGGTAAAAGTAACAATAGGTGCTAAAAAATAGATAAATATGTATACGAAAAATGCAGAGAACTCACCTTTACAAATCAAGAACAAATTTTTACTTTTATACTTAATGTATCTAAACTTGTAACTGATTTCAAAAAAGAAATGGTTTTTAATTCCCCTGTTTGTTTGTTTGTGTCTACGTTAAGCCATGTACTGACTTGGATACAATCGGGACAACATTGTCGGCCGACGGACGATTAAATGGAAAACAGGCGTTTTGCCGATTCCTTGGATGAAAACGCCCACGGATGTTGCCATGGCGTTTGCAACAAGTCGGCCGACCGATGTGCAACATTCAAGATACAGTCGACCAACAAATTTTTTCGCCGATTGTATCCAAGTCTGTACGTGGCTTTACGCGATTATTCCAGCGTTTATGGACCGATTTACCGATATAATTTTTTTTTATTTAAAAACGTGCACTTCCACGGTAGTCCCATAAAAACACGTTAGGATCGCAAAATAGAAAGGTAGTGAACCAATATTTTTCCTAACAAAGCTGCCTCTGGATAGGTATATGCTGAGATAATAAAGAAAAAGAAGAGATCAAGGGCGCAATCACAATTGACATCCTTGGGGTAAAATTTACATTTTTTACCAAACTAAAAGAGGTACCAGTAGTGTTTTTAAGTTTATGTTTACCAATTAAATAGTATTTATAGTCAACTAAAAAGCAAAAAATTTGCATAAAAAAAGTCGGAAAATAACATATGTGCTAAACTACACAATGTTAATAACTAAATAAACATAAGCTTTTTATACATTAATACCATATCTTATTATCCGATTTCTTATGTACACTTAGGGAACGGTCAGACTAAAGACTGCGCGAGCGACAAGCGAGCGAGCGATTTTTTCAAAATCTAATGCTTAAGTCATTTTTTCGTGTTAACCGTATTCATCGGAGTAGTTCAAACCGCATTTGAAATGGCAATATAAATATGAGAGTTAAATAGAGATAGGTATTCAAATGTTTTTAAAATGTTTTGAACCGTATTTACACGAAAAAACGCCTTTAGCGAGCGGGCGAAAATTAACATGCAGCCTTTGCACTGGCAAAAATCGCCAGCTCGCGCTCTCTTCAGTCTGTCCGTTCCTTTAGTTGATTGCGCTCCATCATTTTACTAATAATGTACACTGATTATGAGCCTCTCCAGAGAACTGATTTTTTTTAATTTATTTAGCTTTGTTGGCTACTTCATTTTTAGCAAGTTTTTTTAGGATCTATGCAAGATCTTTAAACACTTTATTTACACTTACACTTACATTTTATTTACCACGAAAAATTTAACCGTTAAGACATAAATTATTATTATTACCGACTTAAGGTTTGTGATCGATTTTAAAATTACCCTGTATTTTTTTGTAGGTTAAAAAAAGTACAATATTAATTACTACTATAATAAGTATATTTTAAAGTAGTCTTTTTTTTCAGCAAAAATGGCTCCACGCATAAGCTCCCTCTTTAAGCGGGAGGTACCTGCCGAATCTACTCTTGTTATTACCACAGCGGAGACAATTATTCAGGAAAAGACAGGAGAGGTCGGCTCAACGTTGCTACCCTCAGCTGCGTCCTCTGAAGGTCCCCATATCTTTAATAATAGATCTTATCATCCATCTCGTGGTCGTACTACTCCATTTGTGGTAGAGCCAGGTAGAGCTAAATGTATCTCTTAAAGATGTGTCTTACACCAAAACACAAAACAAACTTTTTTCCTACAACACACTTGTAATAGTATTCTGTATTTAAGTTAACTAGCTAATATGCTTATAAGTATTAAAAATAAAACAACTTTCAGTTATCTACACATATGTATTGTGTTTCACACGACAAATTGTGTGTGTGCGAACATGTTTCGTCTGCTTAGGCAGTCATCATAGGCGCCAAAAACTGAAAACAGAAAAAATACCTTGATAGTGTGTTGTAATAGAAGTCAATAGGGAGAAAAGATAAAAAGACAAAACAAAAAAGGAGACTGTAAAATTACTATTAAACCCACCATGAAAGGGGATGGAAGGAAATGCGTGGGGGCCAAAGAACCCGTTTTTAAAAGAAAAACTGTATAAAAGTAATCTAAAATTAAGCTTACCTTAAGAAATGAAAAAGAGAAAAGAAATAAGCTTTATTTTAGATTACTTTCATACAGTTTTGTCTTTCAAAAACGGGTTCTTTTGGCCCCCACGCGTTCCCTCCCATCTCCTTTTATGATGGGTTTAATAGTAATGATACAGTCTTCTTTTTTTGTCTTTTTATCTTCTTCTCCCTATTGACTTCATTACAACACATAAGCAAGGTGTTTTTCTATGTTTTTAGTTTTTGGCACTGATGATGACTGCCTAAGCAGTCGAAACTTTAGCACACACAAAATTTGTGGTGTGAACCACAATACATATGTGGAGATGACTGAAAGTTGTTTTATTCCAAATATATTCTGATATAACACTCTACTGCAAGTATAGACTACTTTAATAATTTAATATGCTTAGGCTGATATACTGATTTACATATATTTTTAGTAATATTTGTTACTAATTAAAAGAACGGAAAAGTATAAATAAGTAGGTAATAGAATTTTTTTAATAGAGAACTCAGTAACTTAAATCCAAAAATATTATCCTGCTTTTTTTTATCAACAAAATGTTAAAAAATGGTTGGTAATTAAAATCTTTTTAAATGCCATTTTTTCGAAAACATGTCTATATATATGTATGACATGTATCACTTTTTGCTTTAATTTTATGTAGAATTTATGTTTTCCAAAATAACTAGGGTGTTTAGTTCAGCAAATTAGATATAACAAGGCCTGATGTTTAAAATAAACCTAAAACGTTAGATTAACACAAAGGCAGATTTAGGTTGATTGTAAATTGTGGTCTTTGTTTTATTACCTAATTTACTTTATTATTATCTATATTTCAAGAGCCCATGAGCGGCAGACCTTCGTCATTTTGTAAAAGCTGAAAGTTTGTCAGAGCATGCTCCCAAGATAGGTAGAAGCAATGGCAGACTATGAGGTTTGACTCATAGTGGCTTTGGTAGGTACCAGGTACCAAAGGTTAGTAAGTAAATAAATTAAAACTTAACTTTTGTGATTTTGTAGAAGTTGAATTTTATATTATGATATTTGGGTACCTTTTAGAAGATATTTTCCTAGTTGACAGAATGTTTTGACAGTTCCAATCCCTTGGCAGACAAACATTTTGGGGTGGCCGAGTGGTCCGAGAAAGTCCAACATTTCTGTTATTAAACGCGATATAAGTTTTATTTATAAGATTTGTAGAATTTTCAAATAGGCATGTCCTAAAATATATTTAAAGGTATGTAGATTGTCCCAAAAAAGCTATTGCTGAGAGGTTGGTTTTAAAAAATTGTTTTCTTGAAACATTCTGTATACGTCAAAATATTTTTGGGACATATCAATTTAGAAACTTTACAACTCTTATATAACACTTCTTGTCATATCTTGTTAAATAAAAGAAATAATTAACTTTATCGGACCATGGGACCACACAAAAATGTCTGTCAAGAGATTGTAAGTGTCAAAATTGTCTGCCGCCTGGGAAAATATCTTTCATTACAAACCCAAGTAACATATATAAAATTCATTCTTTAAAAACTGGCAAAAGTTAAGTATCAATTCAGTAAACTTTAGTACCGGGTACCTGCCAAAGCCACTATGAGTCAAACTTCATAGTCTTCCATTGCTTTTACTTATATTGGGATTATGCGCTGACAAACTTTTAGCTTTTACAAAATGACGTAGGTCTCGCTTACAGGCTCTTACTCTACTAGTAAAACAATCCAAAATTTTTTTGTTAAATTGTGTTTTTTTTTGTTTTAAAAGGTCTCTTATTTAATTCATCTAAGCTACGATATCGGTAAATCAGTCTAAGTTAGCAACTACCTGAATCTACCTTTTTAGTTATATTCTGTTGTTGTAGAGTTAAAAACCAAAACTAACCAGAACTAACCAGACTTCGTTTTTCTCCATCTGGCTTAAGTTTTATTCAAACTTCGAACAATCCTAAGAATCCCTGAAAACCGAATATTTTATGTGGTGTTTTAAACCGATTTCCCAAAACCGAAACCTGATAGAGCAAAGCAGACTTTTAATATGAATTCAGGGCATTAAAAGAGAAATAAAAAATTTATATTGGTTAAAAGTATTAATCACTTTTTTTTGTGTGGCGGTGCACAGACTGGGGCACTAGCACTAAACTTTATGTAAAAAAACACCAGAAAGATAATCAACATTTATTTTTATGTGCATTTTTTTTGTTAAAAAAAATGAGATCTTCCTTGACCAATAAAACAAAATAACAACAATGATAAACGCAACGTGGTTACTAAAGACATAAATAAATATCAACGTAAATAGAAGTTACTAAAACAAGGAGTAACAGACTAGTTAAATGTTTTATTAATCTATGTATATTTGATTTTTAATTATACGCAAATGCCTTTCTTTAATTCAACGTTAAATTAAAAAGTGTAGGGAGGACTAAAAATTTGTAATTGCCAGAAACCTGAAGCTTAAATTTAAAAAAAAATTGTACACCCAAATTTTTCATTCTTTATAGTCTCTTGGCCAGTAATGGCCACTTCCGGATTATATCAGTCATTACACCTTTTTAAAAGGGTTTCACCACGCATATGCATGCCGCCATATATGAAAGCGGCGCGTTAACGAGAAATTTTTTTGTCAGACAAGTCTACGGACAAGTCTATGTTTTAAATGCAATTTTTAAACATTGTGCCGAAAACCATAAGGATTGCAGTTACAAAACCCGCCCAATTCAATACCTGAAACATGTCAACGGTCCTTATGGTATATTTGTGGTAGACTCGTCATAAGAAACCTAACTAAAATGGTTTTAAAAGTGTTTTTTTATGAAGTAAATTTTATTACTGGACTATTAACAGCGTTTACTTCCTAAATTCTCCTCTTAAGTAAAATTTTAACGCCAGTTAAAACAAAAAATAAATACATCGCCCAAAATGATGAAGGCATGTAAATTTTAGTAAAATTTAATGCAAAACTGTAGCCACAAAATATCCTTTCTACGCAACTTACGATAATTGTAAATTGAAAAAAATTTTTTTAGGGCATATATATATATATATATATATATATATATATATATATATATATATATATATATTTATATATATATATATATATATATATATATATATATATATATATATATATATATATATATATATATGAAAGTCCTATTAGATCTTAAGAATAGCCCTTTTAAATATTTGTAGGAAATTTCAAAATACCCTTTATACAGTGAACTAATTTAAAAAATCTACTATTTTTTCCCTAAATATATCAAAAATATTGTTGAAAATTATATAAAAATCCTGTGAAAGCCACAGCCCTAAATATAAATATTAAGATATCCCGCATGATAAATTTTAATTTCCCGTAGGATTAACATAAGAAAGCTTTTTTAAGTTAAGAATTTTATTACTTTTTAATGGTTTATCAAAATGGCTAAACCAAATCATTTTCCTTTATTTAATTAAACACTCTAAAGAAAAATAAACGAATAAATTTTTGATAAATGAACGCGTTTCAAGGTTATATAATTTTAAAATATAATTTATAATGTTTTCTCATTTTCTCCATTATATAAAAAATCCTGTGAAAGCCACAGCCCTAAATATAAATATTAGGATATCCCGCATGATAAATTTTAATTTCCCGTAGGATTAACATATGAAAGCTTTTTAACACGCTTTTATTAACTTGGGTTGTAACTATCCATCTATCTATCTATCTATGTAACGGAATCTTTGAGCCTAATTTTTACCAACTTCCAGCTATTCGATTTCTTTGAAACTTTGCACACGTATTAAGGACCCATGACAATGCAATAATTTGCAAGCAGTATCCCGTTGTCCTGTTTAGGATCGCCAGAATAAAAAAATTTCTTTATATTATAAAAACAACACCTGTGTTGCCATCTTTTGGCAACATCCCAAACTTTTCTTAGGAACTTTAGCTACTCTTGACAAAATGGCGAAGGAATTTTTTAGTGAATAAACTGGAACATTTTTACATACATACATACATACATGCATATCGAACTAAAAAATGAAAAATAAATAATAGTTTAAAAAACTAAAAAACACGCTTTTATAGGCAACCGAACTAAAATTAGAAAATAATTTTTCATTAAAAAAAATATTGTCACTTCAGAGTAAAAAGCGTGGGGTGCATTTTACTATTTTTTCATAACTTTTTCCTCATAGATATTGGCAAATATAATAATTATAACATTTAATATATTAAGCATCCCACGCTTTTTACTCTGAAGTGACAATATTTTTTTAATAAAAAATTATTTTCTAATTTTTAGTTCGGTTGCATATAAAAACGTGTTTTTTAGTTTTTTTAAACTATTATTTATTTAAGTTAAGAATTTTATTACTCTTTAATTGTGTATCAAAATGGCTAAACCAAATCATTTTCCTTTATTTAATTAAACACTCTAAAGAAAAAAAACGAATAAATTTTTGATAAATGAACGCGTTTCAAGGTTATATAATTTTAAAATATAATTTTTAATGTATTCTTATTTTCTCCAATTTTTTAACAAAACTCATAAGTTTATTAAAAAGTGTTATCAAATATTTTGTTTGTTTTTTGTTTCATGGATGAATTTTATTTAACTGTTAAATTTCTAATACTACCGTATCTTACTTTTTCAATAAATTCAAATTATTTTTGCAGAAAGATATGAGTGACTTTGTATAAAAAATGTTGTTGTGTGTTTATTTTTAAAGCGTTTAATTATACTTATAATTTTTAAAAGTTATAAATAAAAGTTATAATAAATGTGAGAAGTTTTTTTAATAATTTGACTGTGGTTAACAATATTGCTAGAAGTGGGCTAAGCCTTTTGTAGTAGCGTTCAATTTTATACAAGAAAACAATTTAGTCAGTGGCACAGCTACTATGGGGCTAGGTGGGGCAGTGCCCCAAACCTTTGTTATAAACCATTAAAGAGTCTTGTTAATTAAAAACATTTTTTTTAAGCAAATCATGTAGAAATTATAAATTTTAATTTCTTTAATGAGGGATATCTTAATAATAATATTATGGGCTGTGGCATTCAAAGGATTTTTTTCATCCGCCGTCTAATATACAGGGTGTTTATAAATTGGGTTTTCTAAACTGCTATGCTGGAATCATAGGTCACATTAACATGGGTCCCTAAATTTTCCGCCAATTTTACGTCTTAAGCTCAAAGCACATTAGGCGCTCATGTCGCGGTACGCTCAAAGACTGCAGTCAAATATTTTACTTGCTTTTTAAATATATGCCCTTAAATGGTATTTAAATAGCATGTAAAATATTTAATCGGTCAATGAGCGTATCTATGCGCCTAGTGTTCTTTGACCTTCAAGGTACAGAGTGTTAAACTTTTGGACTAGGTAGGTACACGTTATTTAAATTAATTGTTTTTGTTGTCTCATAATTGCTAAAAGATAATTGTAAAACATAATTTTTAAAAGAAAACTATACTTAAGTGTTGCTTTTATGGTCTAGAAATATGTAATTGTGTAAATTTCTTAAACTAAAAAAAGGGAGATGATTTTTAAATTTTTTAAATTAGTTTGAGACAAATTTGATCCCTTGACTTTTTTATTTGATGTACGGTTTTTGCCTAAATTATTACAAAGCATTTCCCAATATTGGCCTATCGCAATCCAATTCTACAGTTTTTAGTATACCGGGTGCCCACGAAATTACTAGTAAGTCTGTCATTTTTTGAGAAGTGTTACACGATTTTGAGATTTTGATCGGATATACAAGGTGTTTCCTAAATACGGCACGAAACTTAAGAAGGTCATTTCTTATGTCTTTTAATAAAAAAATATTTCTATGAACCTATGTCCGGACTTGTTTTATTTCCGAGATACTGGGCGTTAAAGTTTTGTAAAAGTCGGCATTTTTAAAATAATCTTAAAAGCCCTTCAGCCCAAAGAAGTCATTATTCTAAAAGGGACCGATAAACAGAATAAAATAGAACCAAAAATTACAAAATAAACATTTGCGACCTTAGTAAACAAGGAAAATTACGATTTTCGATAAAATACACTGCTGCTCATTTATTTTAAGCAAATAATGGTTTTATGTTTGCTTTTATCTTGTTGTCTATGGGTACTTTTTAGAAGAAATTAAACTGACTTCAAATTTTTTTCCTAAAAACAAAAACGAAAAAAAATACAAGAGACCAAAAAGTGGGACCGTTAATTATTGCTTAATCAAAATATAAAATAAAAAATTAAACTTTATAAGAAGTCAATAGCTTATTTTCCCCCATTAATATTGGCTATGGTGCCCACTAAGACACCACTAGACCCAATAATCCTAGTTTAGACACACCTTTACAAGCGCCTTATTACATTAAATAAGTGTACCGAATCTAATCCAAATCGGTTAAAGGCTTCAAATGATATTTTTTTTTATCTGATAATCCACGAAGGCTTAAGGCGTAAATACCAACGCACCGTGGGTGTCTTACACAAAAGAACTTAAAAGAAAAAACTTAAACGCCCTGTATCTCAGAAATAAAGCAAGTCCGGACATATGGTTATGGGAACTTTTTTATAAAATAAGTTAAGAAATAACCCTCTTAAGTTTCGTACCGTAATTAGAAAACACTCTGTATAGTTGAATAGGTTGCAGATTTATGATGTTTTAAATTTTATGTGGCATATCCGGCTTAACCGAAAGTGCTCTAAACCTTGCTATTTTAAATGGAACACCCTTAATATTTTTTTAATAATTAATTTTACAGGGAATTTCAAGAAAATACATGTACCTAATCCTATCCTAATTGGTTTTTGAGAAAATGGCGTTTTAAAGTGTCAGGTTAACCACCATTTTTATCGATTTGTTAATAAAATTAAATAATGATAAAAAGGGCTAATTCATATATTAAATAAATCTTCTTTCACCTAAAAATACAATTTCCGGTTTTACCGGAAGTCCACAGAAATTGACTATCGGCAGTAAAGAAGTTAAATAGCTCAAATGGACAACACTATATTAAGCCCTACATTTTACTTTTTCACTTATTTCTTAATCCTATTGTTAATAATATCCTCTTATACCGGGTAATGCATCGCCGGGCGAGACATAGGAAATCCCATGTAATTTTTAATGGGGTTAATTATTGGCTCCCCTAATTATTTTAGAGAAAAATTCTATTGAAGTTTATTGAAGAGCATGCAAATCTACGTCCATGGTAAAAACTTTAGATTTTTCGGTTAACGTGTTTGCTAGTTAGATGCTAATATATTTTTAAAAATTGTTACATTATTATCGCCTCATATTTATGAACAAAAATAAAAATACCAGTTAGCGTGACATAACGTTGTCATTTTGAAATTTAGTGCTTTATTATTATCAAAAATCGTAGAGCGAAAAGATTAATCATAAGTTATACTACTGAAGAAAAAGTATTAATGATTAAATGGTACTATCAAGGAAATAGTTACCAAAAGGTATCAGACATATTTGCTGTTCAGTATCCGAATAGACCGATACCCGGAAAATCAACAGTCGATAGGACTATCAAAAAATTTGAGACCAAAGGCACAGCGATTTAAGAGATGATGAAATTTTATTTCACGTGGAAGAAAATGAAAGAAAGGTGAGTACAAGAAAACTTTTGAAAAGGCATAAATACATTTCATACAAATATGAAAGACATCAAGAGCTAAGGGATAGGGATGAAATACGACGGCAGGAATTTTGTTTTAACATGATGGAAAGGGCAAACATGGACAGGGAATTTTCAAGAAATATTTGTTTTACTGATGAGTGCATATTTACGTTAAACAATGAACCCAATCATCAAAATTACCGATACTAGAGCAAAGAAAACCAACAGAGATTTGTCGAAACGAGGACGCAATATCCACAGAAAGTAAATGTTTGGGCGGGGATTTTCAGACAACATATTATTGGACCTTTTTTTTAAATCAAAATTTGAATACAGAATTTTATTTGGAACTACTCGAAAAACAAATTTTACCCGCGTTAAATGATGTATCCAGGGAAAATCAGGAAATTTGGTACGAAATGGAAGGCTGCCCGGCACATATTACCCTGGCTATTCTGGAATATTTACACAATGCTTTTAATGGAAATGTTATTGGCCTACATCACACCATAAATTGGCCAGCCAGGTCTCCTGATATTTCGCCAAATGACTTCTTCCTCTGGGGCCATTTAAAAAGCATGATATACAAGGATAAAAATTACTCTAACCTAGATGAGTTAAAAATGCAATTTCTGCAGAATGCAATTAAATTTCAATTTACCAGTTAGCCAATGTAAGAAGACAATTTTATGAACGTGTGGGTTATTGTCTAGCAGTCAATGGAGGAATATTTAAAAATTTTCTTAAATCTTGAGTTTATTTCCAACATATTAATTATTGTAATAATATTAATAATTTATTGAAGCATGTAAATATTATAAAAGTCATAAGTTCTTAAAATTTGTTACTCTAGTTTAGTTTAACTTAAATTAATTCGTTTGTATAAATACAACTTTATTCTTTTCACTGTACGATTTTTTGATAAAAATAAAGCACTAAATTTCAAAATGACAACGTTATGTCACGCTAACTGGTATTTTTATTGTTGTTCACAAATATGAGGCGATAATAATGTAACAATTTTTAAAAATATATTAGCATCTAACTAGCAAACGGGTTAACCGAAAAATCTAAGTTTTTACCATGTACGTAGATTTGAATGCTCTTGAATAAACTTTAATAGAATTTTTATCTAAAATAATTAGGGGAGCCAATAACTGACCCCATTAAAAATTACATGGGATTTCCTATGTCCCGCCCGGCGATGCATCACCCGGTATATTAAAACCTAATAGTTTTTAAGATATTTAAAGTAAAACGCCAGGTTGCCTTAAAAATAGCGAAGAAAATGTACTTTTTAACGTTTTTCTAATAATAACTTAAAAATTACTAGGCTTTGAGTTAGGATATAATTAACAAAAAATATGACGATAAAAAAGTGTTAGGTTTAAATTGAAAGTTTAAGTAAGTGGTTTCCATTTAAATTATTAAAGTTCGTTATCGCCGAAAGTTAATTTCTGTGACACTTCCAGTAAAACCGGAATTTGTATTTTTACAGTAATAGAATATAAGTTTAAATAAATATGTGTAATAATTAATAGTTTAAAAAAACTAAAAAACACGCTTTTATATGCAACCGAACTAAAAATTAGAAAATAATTTTTCATTAAAAAAATATTGTCATTTCATAGTAAAAAGCGTGGGGTGCATTTTACTATTTTTTCATAACTTTTCCATCATAGATATTTGCAAATATAATAATTATAACATTTAATATATTTATCACTATTAATTATTCTTCATTTTTTAGTTTCTGCTACTCTTGACAAAATGGCGAAAAATTTTTTAATGAACAAGAGTGGCAAATTTTAAAATTTTTCCAACAGATTGCAACTCACTAAAAAATTTCTTCTTCATTAAGTAGCAAAGTTTGAAATTTTGCCAACAGATGGCAATCCAGGCAATGTTTGGACCGTTGCCAATATATTGCAAACCCACTAAAAAATGTCTTCTTCATTTAATAGCAAAGTTTGAAATGTTGCCAACAGATGGAAACCTAGGTGTTGTTTTTATATTTTTATAATATAATGGAATTTTTTTTCCTGGCGATCCAAAAAAGATAACGGGATACTGTTTGCAGATTATTGCATTGTCATGTTTCCTTAATACGTGTGCAAAGTTTCAAAGAAATCGAATAGCTGGAAGTTGGTTAAAATTAGGCTCAAAGATTCCGTTACATAGCCAGATAGTTACAACCCAAGTTAATAAAAAAGCGTGTTAACGGCATTTATTAACTGTTATTGTTCATAAAAATTGAACACCAATGGTGCAACTAACCCTATATTTTTATTGTTCATAAAAATTGAACACCAATGGTGCAACTAACCAAATTGTGTAAAAACTAAAAAATTTCTTCTTCATTTAATAGCAAAGTTTGAAATGTTGCCAACAGATGGCATCCTAGGTGTTGTTTTTATAATATAATGGAATTTTTTTCCTGGCGATTCAAAAAAAGATAACGGGATACTGTTTTTAAATTATTGCATCTTCATCGGTCCTTGACACGTGTGCAAAGTTTCAAAGAAATCGAATAGCTGGAAGTTGGTTAAAATTAGGCTCAAAGATTCCGTTACAAACATAGATAGATAGTTACAACCCAAGTTAATAAAAGCGTGTTAAAAAATCAAATTATCCTTTTTTACCATTATCTTTTTTTTAATTGTTAAAAATGGCGGTAAACATAAGATTTTTAAACGCCTTTCTCTCAAAAAATAATTAAGATACGTATAATATGTGGTACATGTAGTTTCTTGGAAGTGTTTGTAGAATTAATTTTTGAAAAAATATATAGGGTGTTGCATTTAAAGTTAAGAGCACCTTCGATTAAATAGGATGTGTCACATAAGATCTAAAACATTCAAAATCTGGATCCTATCCAATCATATACCCGACCAAAATTTTAAAATTGTCTAACACTTTTTAGGAATGTAACAGGCTGGCTAGTAATCTTTTAAAATCACTTAGTTTACTTTATTATCTATACTAATATTATAAAGAAGTAAATTTTGTACCTTTTTTGTTTGTAGGGGCCAGTCTTCGGAAATACTGAACCAATTATAAAAATTCTTTAACATTTCGAAAGCTACACTATTTAGGAGTGCTATAGTTAATATTTTATCATGATTAAAGTTTAGAGAAACATATAATTATCGCCCAACGATGTGGGCACAGGGCACAGGGCGGCTAGTAATTATATAAAATAAAAGTTTTATTGCCGATAGTCTTTCTCTTAGAAAATTTATTTTGCATAAAAAAATTAAAAGTATGATTTTCTTTGTAGAATGCGATATTGGCGACATAAACTAATAACTCCGATAAATGTTTTGTAATTACTTACGTGAAAACCGTACATAAAATGTGTTTTCATATATTTTTTTAATTTAACACCCTGTAAATCAAGTAAGGCAAGGACATATATGGTCATTTTTGGTAAATGTAAGGGTAATGTAGAGGCGCCTAAATAAAAACAACAGCATTAACATATATTTAAAATTTTAAAGCCGTTAAGATAAATATTAAATTTCACCAAGTGCAAGAAAAACCTTTGTGGTAACGGTAAAACCTTCACAAGTAACTTAAAACGTAAATAAATAATATTCCGTATGTGTCAGTAAGTTTTTTGGATGCAAAAGTTAAGACAGGATATTAATCGATGGTGTATTAAGTCAAACCATTAATTTAGTTTTAAGTTTAGTGAGCTAACAATTTTTTTAGTGTTTTATGTGCAGTTATATTACTAAATTTATGCACTATAAGGTAAAATACCTAGGTTACAAAAGAGGAAAAGTACAAAAACTGTTATTTCTAACGTTCTTGTGATATTTTTTTTCCTTTTTAAAAATAATGAGCAACTCCTTTATAGAATCCATTACTTTTGATAGCAATATAAAACGTGATAGCAAAGGCTGTTCTTTATTTTTCAAAGATAATTTTATGTAAAACTGCCAATAACTCCAAAACATAAAATTGTTACTTAGTTAAAACTAACTAAGTACCGACAAATACTGTCGTTGGTTTAAATTTGTGCCTTAAATTTTACTGATATAGTAGTGTTTTAACTGAAACGTGTTTACAATTTCCCCTTAATAAATCTAAATGGACAACCATGTTCTAAATATTTTTTTAACCATAAATTGGTTTGTAATTACAGAAAAACTACCAAAAAATATTTTAAAAAATCCATAACTAATGTAACTAACTATTTTTATTTATAAAAAATTGCGCGGAAGTCCACTAAATACAATTTACAATATTTAATTTCTACAAATTACCCCAATCGATCCTAATCATTTAAAGTTTTTCCTTATTCTTTATGGAGAATTGCCCCTTAAAACTTGTTGGTAGAGTTCCTGGGCACCTTATATAAATATTTACCTAAGGAATAACCTGTACGTATACTTATTATATCTAGGTCAATTGTTTAGTAACAATAACACCTGTAAAGAAGAACATAGTTCATATTCTTGATTATTGATTTAAACGTCAGACTGTAGTGAATAGCTGACTACTAGAGTAAATGGGTCAACACCCTTTATTGCCCTTAGTAAATAGGTCTTACCAAAATAGAGACAGGATAATTAGATTTTCTAAAAACAATCTCAAAAAAATTAGGAAACACAACTTCTGGTTTTAGTAATAGGTACTTATAAGAGAACTAATCAGAATTCATATATAATTAAGGAAATTTTTTTATAGGCTTCAAAACAATTAGTTTCTATAAAACTATTTAAATAAATATAATAATGTACCTTTGTTTGCGGACCTGTCTTGTATAGGAAAGTAATAAGGAAATTGAAACTTAAATATAAAAAAATATATGCCATTATTACATTTAATATATAATCAAATTTTAAACAAACTTTTAGTGTCTCTACACTTTTTGTGGTAATTACAGGCCATGAGCGTAATTAATTTTCTAAATCCCATTACATTTAAGGTCAATGCACACTAGGCGCTCAGGTCTCGGTACGCTCACGGTTCGGTCAAATGTTTTACATGCTTTTGAAATGAATAACCCTAAAAATTTAATAACCTAAAGAGTAATATTTTCTTGCTAACCGTATTCGAAAATGATGAATATAACATGCGAATTAAAAAAATTTAGGTTTTCAAACCGTTGCATCATCAGCCCCATAAGCTGTTAGTTCTGATTAATAATTTAATATTTTTAGGGTTAATATGTACTTTAGTTTACACCGAATATAAAAAAATTTCACTTGCCATTTACATCCAAGTTAAACGTTTGCAAAAATGCCCGACCGGCAAAGATAACTGGTTATATTGTTTTTAAACCATTTTCCGCGATGTATTAAAACATGGTTAAATACGTGACGTATATGACATCACCACAAGAAAATGTAATGTTTTAAAAATGTTTTAACCGTATTAACAACAAAAAATGGCATAAGTTATTTGACCGGACCGTAAGCGTATCGAGACCTAATCGCCTAGTGTGCATTGTCTTTATAGCCACAGTTACTTCTTAAAATATTTTATTATGCTTTTTAATAAGAAATTATTTGTTTTTTTCCTTTTAACCTGTACAGTTTGTACTTTTAAATTGGGCTTTACTTGCGTAGCTTAGATTTTGGTCCAGGGGAAAAGGGCTGCACTATATGAATTAAAATAAATATTTTATTACCTTACACATGTAATTATTAATTTTTTAAATTAGATAGAAAAAGCTTACTTTTTGTAGTCAATATAAGCCACGGGCTTAAAAGAAGTTGTGTTTTTTTTTAAAGTTCAGTATAATCGCCTTTAAGACAAATTGATTTGTTCTTCGAACTGTATATATGAGAGTCTGTATATGACTTTTTTCTGTAATATAATTAAATGATTATATAATACTATTAAGTATTTACGTGTGTTTAAAGCCTTTATTAAATTTCCTTTCTTTAACAGTAAAAATCCCTAATGATTAGCACCAATAATAACTAATTAAAAACATTTATAAAATAATTGTACCTAATTAACTTATGCATTTTCATGTTAATGTTACAAAGTACACACAACAGTAAATGAAAAAATAACAAAATGTAACTCTCATTTAATAAAAAAATATTTAAACAACACAACTTGCAGCTTTGTCTAAAAAAAATAGTTAATTTACCTTGATATTGTTATTTATTTGTTATAATTAAAGAATTTGTGCAATTACATTGCGCTTACTGCAAATTATCTTTATAATTATCCCAAAAATACATAAAACTTCCATTAAATTCACTGGTAAAACATTTTATTTAAAGAATTAAAACTTTTACGTATTAAAATATTTTTCAGACCTAAATACGAGGGGCAAATAAAAAAGTAGAACTTTTTTGAAATTATTTTTCAAATAAAATATCTTTAGTGTTATTGGATAATAATAAGGACATTAAACACAGTGTTTTTAAAAGCCTAGAAATGCTTATCATTTTTATTATTATAATAACTAATTAACGCGAAATTTAAATTTTTAATTTTATATTTATAAAGTATAAAGGAGATCCGAGAAGATCGTGTCGTAAAGGATAGGGCTGATATCGTGAGCGAAGATATTGATATAACTTTATAAAAAAAATTCCAACGTTTTCCTTTAAGGAGTCATTGTCCATCAAAGTTTAAATAAAATTAAAAATATATATATATATTTTATTTATTCATAACTTGTGATTAGTATCCGACCGAAATTTCGGTTTCAGTTAGTTTCGGCAAAACAATCAGGTTTCGGCGGCAGTTTCGCTTTCGGCCGAAACTAAAGCCATTGCCAAAATTTCTCTTTCGGCCTGAAAACCAGTTTCGGTCGCGATCTATCTACTTTTGATCGGTTGCCACAGTATGCCCAATATTTAGGCAATTAAATCACCTTATACTAATACCTTTTTCATTATGTAAACTGCTATTCAGAAAGTCGGCATTATACAGGGTGAAACAATGTAATTTTCTTTTAATTTTTTTTTACGTGGATGGCAAAATAAATATTTTGCTTTTTACTTTTAGATTTTGTTTTCTACAAAAAAAGTATAACTTATTTTATTTAATATTTTGTTCCTACCATTTCCACCGCAATAAAAATTTTATTTATTTAATATTCTTATAAAATTTATTAAAAATAGTATTTATGTGTATCGTAGTGGGTGCATATCAACACTGTTTATAATAATTTTAGCTTTTTTAATGATGTTTTAAAATAAACGAAAAGTTTTAAATGTTTTATATGAATAATATGTTTGATATGAAAATGCGATTATATGTAGAACGATTTAAGATAGATATAAGATATCAATTTAAATAAGGTATGCCTTGTTTGTAAAAATATTCAGAAATCAAAGGGTGAAATTAAAATAACGGAAAAAAGCAATAATTTAAGTTTTATCTTTTTGCACAAATAATATTAATACTGTGGTTACCGTCCAAAAATTATAAATATTACATATATTTTTTAAATTTTAAATAGTTCGTCAATAATTTCCTAATGAATCACGATAAAACTTTTTTACATGCAGTAGAGTCACATGGGGCAAATGTACGCGATTTCTAGTAAATTGCTTCTAACGTAAAAGTTTCAGGATAGTTTGAAAAAGAACAACGTTTAGTCAAATAAAATAAAGCTTTTTAACAACCACAAACATATATTTTTGAGGGATTTATCGCATTTTAATAGGTACTTCCATGGCTTTTGCTCTGAGAAATTATTTAGTACGATTCCTAGATTCCCAACAGAGAGACTCGTGGGGCCGCACGTATGCATCCCTATACAGTTAAACTGTACAGGTCCCGGACTTTTCTAGAATGTCAAACCTGCTGCCCGCGGAGGTCTTTTCCTTTCCCCCAAGTTTTTTGCACAATGTTTACTGCATTCATTTATCCGCTTATCCGGTGACCCCACATGACTCTAATACTAATATTTTGGCTTACTCCATTAGTCCTATTTTAAAGGACATAACTTTTTTGACACCCTGTGTATATTAGGTTATACAAGAGGCATTATATTTTAAAAGAGCTCCATAAACAGCAAAATTGCCGCATAAAATAAAGGAGAACTATTTATCTTCGAAACATGTCAATAAATATTATAAAACAGTTACTAAGGAAGATGAAAGATCAAAAAATAGGTGAAAAATCTACTAAAGCAAAATTTTCCAAACACTATTTGTTTCTCAACAAGTAATAGTTTTTGGGCATATAATTTAGAAGTATTTCTATTCTAAAAAAGGTTGTTGCTTCTTACAAGAAAATAGAATTTATGCAGTTAAACTATTAGCAACTAATTATTTAATTAATTGAAATTTTTAGCAACAGTTGTAAATGCAACATGTGGCAAAAAAACACATTTTACAAGTGCGAAAGAAAACTGTCGATAATAATATTACTGATCCACCATCCTAACTTCTTACATATCCCTTGTAAACCTACTATTTGCGTATTACAAATCTAACAATTATACCACAGTTAAAAAATGGTTTGAGCAAATTTAAATTTAGAATACAATTTTCCATTTCCTTTGCGAATAAAACAATCTTTGAAAAAAAGCTAGAATGAGCGATGTAGAAGAAAATGAAGAAAAACAAGGGACCCAAAATCGTCATGATCTTAAGTGGTTTCCACTTTTTCAGTATTCTGTAGTAGGAGCTTGGTTTTCCTGTATGGACTTTACCCATGTTTTAAATTTTTTACAGAACCAAAGCCCACCGGTGAAAGTGTTCCCAAGGAAAATGTTTTTCAAGAAGCCATGGGCAAGTTGCAGCAGGAGACAAATATGGATGAGTGGGTTTTGGTCACTATTTTAATTGGTAAGGGTAACTTCATTATTTATTTGTTTTATTTACCGTTAAACGGTGGATTCTCTTATATTTTTTTATTTTATTTTGTTTTGCTCTAAGAACATTGCTATTTAAGTTAAAAATTTAAAAAATATGTATTTATTTTTTATGTAATAAATTCTTCATATTAAAATCAAATAGAACACAATGCCAGAAAGAGATTAATTTGATAATGCCCTAGTCCTCGTTACAGTTAACTAAATTAACTTTTTGCCCAGTAGGGAAGTAAAGATATTATGTTAAAGTTCTTTGTAAGGTGGTATGCCAATGGTATTTTTTTGGATTATTTCCTTTAATTTAGATATTGTTTTGGTTAGTTATTTTACTCTAAAGTTTCATTACTAGAGCAAGACTAAATATTTTTTACTAAGAAATCCACTGATTGGCTTATTTCCTAGGTTACAGATACAAATTTGATTGTAAACTGTAAAGTTACTACTGTTTTTATATTCTACCCTCAAAGTCTTACGAATATACATACTGTCCACGAAAGGGTTTAACAATGGGATAAATAACCAAAATTTTATTTTTTCAAATTAAAAGTCATTCTTAATAAAAATATTGCTTGTTAAAGAATAGGATTTACAAAAAGAAAATGTTGATTTTGTATACAGGCGTCAAAAAAACTTAAAAAACAAAATTTTTTTGAAGAGTAAACTACTTTAATTTTTAAGAAATTTTACTTAGACCTATATCTGTAATCGAGTAAAATAATAATACAAAAATTTATTTAACTTCAAAATTTGACGAACACGCCTTAATAACATTTTTTACAGCTGAAAAATTGTGTTGTGTAGCAGTTTGGAAAAAGAAGGTATTTAAAATGGAAACTATAAGAGTGTTAAGCTAGTTTCATTATAAAAATATAAAACAATTAATTTTTAAAAACCCCAAATGCAGTTTCAAAAAACTTTTTGTTGCTGTAACATTAATAAGGTCATTTAAAATGCTATTTGAAATAAAAATGTTTAATGATATTTTGATTAAAAATAAAAATCACGAACCCTGTATACAAAATCAACATTTTCTCAGCAATTTTTTTTATGAAGCGTGACTTTTTTCCAAAAAATTAAATTTTTGATCCATTTGTCCTCTTGATCCCTCTCTATGGACTGTCTGTATATAAAAAATTATATTTTTTTATTTGCATTTAAAAATTCATTGTTTATGAAAGGTCCTTACTAAAAACAAAAGTCTTAGAATGTATTATTTTTATTAAAATTATTACAGAAATTAATAATACCTTTCGTGGATTTGGCTGGTACCAGATAAAATTAACATTTGGTATATTACCGCAATACAATTTTTTTAATGCATATTTATTTATATTTTAGCTGTTTCTGCGGTTATACTAGGAATATGCTTTTGCTGTATAAGAAGATGCTTCAGAAAAAGGCGATCAAAGGACAAAAAAGGAATGAAGGGAGCAGACCTAAAATCCATAAACCTATTGGGATCTTCTTACAAAGAGCAGGTAAAAAAATATGATACCTAATATATTTTAAAACAATTAAATCGCCAATATGTGTACAATACTATACATTTGACTGTTGTTTTCCAGTAGAGTACGAACGCTGTAAGTTTAACACAGCTACGTCATAAGCAACTAAATGCTTGCATACAACAGCGCGGACTTGTTATGTTTTGTTTTACCCTAGACATCGGTTAATTGTAGTACAAAATAAATAGCTACCGCAAATTGAACATATGGGGTTTCTGTAGTCAATGAGACGTGTGAAGCATTTTGTTGCTCTCAAGGTATGACGTAGCAGCAATAAATAGGACAGGCCATATTATTTAATAAATTATCTAATATTTATTATTTTGTCTGGACTGGTTGCTAAGATAAAACAACACCAGATTTTCGATAAAGAGTAAAGAAGCGCCAGAGTACCTCTAACACCACTTACACTGCTATTACAAAATTCAGTTGGTTCGAGTTATGTTGATTTTTTTTAAAATAATATCGTATTTTAAATAAAATATATCTATAATAATAATAATATTACTATTCACTTAGGTTATATCTATCTGTCTACAGATACCTAATTTTTAAACATAGCATTAAAGGTTTTTAAAGATATTTAGGCAGTAATGTACTTTTTAGGGGTGTGAGAATACCGTTCGAATCAAATCGAATCGAATGTTAATATTTGAGTTGCAGTGGTATAAATGACTCATAATACTGCAGTTGGACTAAATGCAAAACTTTTGCATCACATTCCCTTAAATTTCACCAGGGAAACGCAGGGCCACGGGCTCGATGCGATTATGTGAGGCCCGACCTTAAGTCTATTATTGTCTATTAATTGTGGTACATTTAAAATATCAAGCCCTAATATTTTGGTAGGTATTTAGGTAACAAAGCCCATGAACAAAAACTCAAAACAAAAATAGACAATTAAACAATTAGTTATGCATTTTTCAATTTATTGCGGGCGTAACATCAAATTATCGCGGATGCAACCAGACTTACTTAGTAAAATAAACATCTAATTAACTTATATAGAAACGAAATAAGAAGTCAAATATTATTTTTTACTAACTAATATACCTTGTTGTCGCTTATATTCTTCTTTCTTTCAAATACGTCAATATTCGCCACCTGTTTTCCGCCAGTATTTTAGGTATGATTTTACTGTTTGTACAAATTCTTTAAATTGTTACATTTTTAAACGTATCCCATCATTACTATAAATGTTTTGAATCTATTAAAAAAATTGGGCAATAACCCTTGGGTTTTTATTTTTTAAATCGATTAACGACACATTGGTAGTTCCGAATCGAACAATTCAAATTTTCGAATTATTCGAAATTCGACGAATAGCTCGAAAAATTTTGAATAATTCAAAAATTTCGAATCCGGAAGAAAATACTTTTCTTGAATCTAAACAAGAAAGTAAAATTCTTGATCTAAAAAAATATTTTAGAACAAGAATAGTTTTTTAGCTCAAAAATTTATTTTCAATAATTTTTTCATTTATGTAATTAAACTTAAGGCTTAAATAAAATGTATATTATTTGTCAAATTTATATTAAAATAATAACAATACCAACTCCTAATTCAATATTGTTAAATTATTCGAAAAAAATCGAATTACTTGAAATTTCTCGAATTATTAGAATTTATTTGAATTATTAACTCTTGAATAATTTGAATTTACGAATTATTCGATTTGAGTTTTGAATTGAATAATAATATTCGATTCGATGCGAATAATTCGTAAGTTCGAATTATTCGCATAGCCCTAGTACTTTTTTGAAAATGCACTGGGTTCTACAGCTTGTCTTCGGAAGTTCTTACCACAGGGCAAACTTTTTAATTATCAAAATTTAAAAAAATGCCTTTTTATAAAAAGTCTTGCTTGATGTGGAAATACATTTCCATAAAAATATTTGTATGTTGGATTTACAGGGTGGCCTAAACTACTTGTTTAATAAATAAAATACAGGGTTTTTCCTGACTATGGTACAAAACTTTAAAAGGTGATATCTTATGTCATTTTATGAAGAAAACTTCCTATAAACATATGTCCAGAGTTGCTTCGTTTCTAAGGTACAACTCGTTTTTTTTGTAAGTCAGTATTTTATAAATAGTCTAAATTGGAAGCCAGATACAAAAAAGTACGGCTTTAAAAGTTTCATTTTTAGTTGCTTTATAGGAAAAAATATAAAAGCTACATAAAAAGCCGGTGGCGTACATTTTTCTCTCCATAATATTGGCTGTGGTGCACACTGATACGCCACTGGACCCAATAAAGTCGATCTAGTTAGAGCATTAAAAGAGCTTTATTACATTAAACAAACGTACAAAATTTTAAACCAAATTGGTTTTGGAAAATTTAAGATATTTATAAAATACCGACTTTTTTAAAATCTTTAACACGTTTTATCTTAAAAACCAAGCAACTTCGGACATTTGTTTATGGGAACTTCTTCTCATAAAATGACATAGAAAATCATTCTTGAAATTTTTTTATTGTAGTTAGAAAATACGATGTATATTAATTTGTTAACGAGTCTTTTTTAGGTAACCCTGTACATCTAACATACAGTTATTTATGTGCAAATGTATTTTTTTATCAAGCAGGACTTTTTAAAAAGGGGCACTTTTTTTCATAAAGTTAATCGTTAAAAAGTTTTTCATTTGGTAAGAACTTTTAAAGACACTCTGTATACAATGTATGTTAGCAACTGATAGAGATATTATTTTAAAAATTTAGAAGCTGACTAAATTTAACCATTCCAATTTACAAAATTAAAATAAATTAAGCATTCCATTCTGGCACATCTGACTACAGTGCAGAGATGCATATAAGGAGGGGGGTTTGAGGGTTGGACCCCCGGGCAGAACACCGTGATGATCGACATTAATCTTAAGGAAAGGCACAAATTAAGACGCATATAACGCGTGCAAGGCGACATTTAAGACGCATATAACCTAATGAAATTAAACCATATAGCGCAAATTGATATAATATAATATAAATAAAAGGCAAAAATTGACCCTAAATTATAACTAAAAATTTAAAAATAAAAGTTTGCACAATAAGTGATAGCTTAAACTTATAATTTTAGGTTCAACCGGATATGGATGAATTAACTGCTAATGCTGAAGAACCTGACGAAGGAGAAAAACCTGAAGTGCAAAAACTTGGAAAATTACAGTTTAAGGTACGATGACCAACTCCTTGTACGTTATTTTCCCACACATATCTATATTTTTATTGTTATGCTTATTTTACGTTTCCTTGTATGCTGTTATTTATTAAATTATTTTGCTGTTGTTGATTTTTATTTTGTGTTTCTGTATGTTTTTATTTTAGGTAGTATTAAAATTGGAAACCGTTTACAGATTGAATTAATAGTCTAAGTAACGTTAAAAGCATTTGTGTACAGTGTGGGCCTTAAGTTTGTCCTCCCCTTTCTGTAAATCTAAACCGTTTGGTTAATTCTATTTTTTTTTAACATTAGACCGTCGTTTTTTTTCGTAAGAGAAAAAAATTGTGTATTATATACGGAAAAAACTCTAGATTTTAGCTCTCGGTTTTTGTCTACCTTTGCTTCGTGTTGGGAGACAACACAACCCCGAGCTAGAATCTGAAGCTTTTCTGCCTTGCAAAATAAATACTATTTTTGAGTAAAAGACCTTTTCGCCACTGGAGCAAGGTTTACATTTTTGCCTTATCAATGGCAACTTAAAATGTGTAACAGCTGGTCGTACTTTAATATTATTTTTTTAAATGAAAAACGGGTTTTGATGGCCACATTTCCGAAACTAATAAAGTAATGAAAGTTGTATTTTCCCATCTATTTTTAATATCTTTAAAATAGTAATAATACAGGATGTTACATTAAAAACATATATACTTTTGTCGTATCCTGTGTTATTATAACCAATATCACGTTTAAAAAGATATTTGAAAGAGTTTGAACAAAATAATACATTTATTATATCTAAATTTATAAGTTTCTATTTTGGTTCATATCTTATTTGGTAACTATTAAACTTCTACCATTTTATAGTAGGTCAAAATGGCCGCCATATACAGAGTGTCCAAGAATATATGAGCAATCTCTCGGATTTATATACAACACGTAAAAATAATGTGAGAAGTTTCTATATTTATTTTTCCTAGAGCCCCTCTTTACAGAGATATGTGCCCTTAAAGGACGCCGCTGGAAATTGGTTTTTCTTAAATAACTTTTATAGTACTTGGTATAATAAAATATTTTTATTTTATAATAAATACAAGTCGTTAGTTTGCCAGGGTTTCAGTGATATCAATTTATAGAACAGAAAAAGTGGCATAATTAATGTGTCGTTTATTTTAAAATATCTCTTTAAATAAACCAAGAAAAAAACTGTTTCGCAAAATTTACGTTTTTTTTTGAAATTCCGGCACAGTTGCAAATTTTTAAATTTTTGAAACGGAATATTGTTAAGCACAAAAGTGTTACTTTTCCCCAAATTAATCAACCCTGTATCTCTCCGTTCCAGAGATCCTTATGGTGTTCCTTGAATTTGTAACACCCTGTACATATAAATTTTATTTAGTTTGAAGAAAAATGAAATAATATTGATTAAAATGATTTTTTTCAAATAAGATTAACGTATTCTTGTATGGTCTTTAATATCTAATTCTACAGTAATTATTATAATTTTATTATTTAATAATATAAAATTAATTACCTAAGGGAAAGATTATTCAGAGTTGTAATTTCTATTTTCTACTATGACTGGCAAAGAAAACTAATTACCTTACTCTTAATTAATTAAAAGCTCTGAACAGAGTCTGATCTCTAGTATTTCTTACCTAATTAAAAAGTAGAAAATTAATCTAAAAGTAAATAGACGAAAAGTTATACTCACTCTCTTGGAAAATGTACAACCAATTTTTTACCAAAGTTATTCACAAGTTTATATTGCTGCCCTTTATATGTACTTCTAATTTTAAAAATCCTCAAATGCAAAAATCACAAGAATTTAGGTTCGTTGATCTAGGAGGAGCAACGGCACCAACTCTTTCTTTTTATTTACTATGGTACATATGACATATGACATGCCTATCAAATATGTAACAAACATATTAGGAGTTAAAGGGACCACATACTATACAACTGGTTCTACGACAAGTTGTACAGGGTGTTTTATTTTCGATGGTTTAACAGGGTATCTCGAAAACCGTAAGAAATATTTAAATTCTAATATAGAGCTCCCGATCTCTTTTTATAAGAAAACAACTGTAGTTAAAAGTTTATGGCTATTGCGATCTATCTCGAAGCCACAGAGTGATTTTTAGATTTTGCTCATTTTTACAACTTTCTTTAACACGTTTGCTATTAAAACTATTCAAAAAAAAACTTTTAAATAGGTAAATTGTCTGTTTTCTCCGTAAAATATTGTGCTGTTTTTGGTTGTTTTCTGTAATGGACAGTTTTTAGGAAAATTACCCAACTTAGGTTTTTATGTGGAAAAGCCTATAAATTTTTATTTACTTTAAATAATTTTTTTAAGCTTTTCACTTATTTTTTTATTTTAAATTTTACCGAAAATTAGCATTTTCCATATATTTGGCTTTTTATAGAAGATCATGACAGAAAATAACAAAACTTTTATTTCAATACCCTTTTTGCTACACCAACTTAATATTTTATTAACAGTCGCACCTGGAATAGGGGTTCAGTGACTGACCCCACAGTAATTTTTTGCTATAACTTTTTAGATTTAAAAATATTTTGATATGATTTTATAACCTTAATACATCATATATTGTATGGTAATTCATATATACATTCAAATTTCTTACTTATTTTTAAAATCTAAACAGAAGTGGGCACTTGATGATGCTTAAAGCAAATTGAGACGAATAAAACAACTAAGAAATAAACCCTGCCAATTTAATATGAAAAACGCCCACAAAACAAAAATTATTGCAAAATAAAAAATAAAAAATGGCAACTAACCTTGGTAGAAAGGTTGATTGTTTGCGAGATACAGGGAGTCCAAGTAAAAAAATAAATGGAAAATTTGACACCCTGTATTTTGCAAACCAGCAACCTTTCGACTAAGGTAAATTGCATTAGATTGTAGTATTTTGGCCCAAGAAACTTGTGGTAGCATTTTTAATAAAGCTTTAAGTAAAATTCGGGTGGCCTAATAAAGCGTGAGGGATTTATTTTGTGTGTTATAAAACGTTTAATCTGAAATATTTCAGAAACAGCTCCTATTGATTTATACCAAGTATAACATTTTTAGATAAAAATTATAGCAGATTTTTTTTCTTATTAAAGCCATATTATACCGAGGCACCAAAGAGTTATGGTATTTTAAGAAAAGCAAAGGACTGCAAATGGCTCCGTCTACATTTTTGGAAAAAATATGGACAGCTTTCAATTCCCAAATTTAAAAAAAACCCCGAGTACAAAATTTGGTCAGAAAATGGGCAGCTCCCTTCATTCCTTTAACCCCCAGGGTTACCACCCCAAAATTCTTAAATAAAAAGAGGGGTCAAGTAAGGCTTTATTTTAAAGCTCCTGACAAGTACTTTATAACCCTAAAATATTATATCAATATCTTCACCTAATACAAAATGGTGCTACTTTAAAAATTACCAAATACCTGATTGGGATGGCCGTATTTCCGAAACTGATAAAGTTAGATGTACTTATTGTGGTATTTTCTTAAAGCTTTTTTATAAATCTTTTTAATGGTGATACTGATGATGATACACAGGGAAGGATAGAAATTGTACCCTTTTTTTTAGAAAGCACCCTGTATAATATATAACCAATAAATAGATCCTAAGAGAGTCATAACTTTAAAATGTTATTGGGGAAACATTGCTTAGAATTATGTTATGAGACTGTCATAGTTTTGTTTAGTACTGTCTTGCAAGTCATTATGAAGATACACGATTCAACATAAAGTAGACATTTGTAAATTTATCATCAGAATGAATGTTCGGTTATTATCGGCGGGTTATTTCAAGAAATAGTAATATAAACTGGACGCCAAGATCGGACGATCTTTCACCCGTGGATTATTTTTCGTTGGGCTACCTTAAATCTCAGGTCTACGAGAATGGACCACGAACGATTCGTGACCTCAAGAAAAACATCATATGCACCATTACAAATTTACCAGGTGATAGGTATGTTTGAAAAGGTAATCAAAAATTGGGCCACGCATGCGAATTTTCAAAAAACAGGAAATAATCAATTTCTAAAAATAAAACTTTTGTTGTTTATCGTATTTTATTTATACAAACAGAAAAACAAACTAAACTTATACAAAACTGGAATCAAAACAAAAAAATCATAAATTAACAACAAATTTTAATTAGTTAAATTACGTAAACTCAGAATAAGGTAACCAAATAAGATTATAAAGAATACTGTTACTTTACTTAATTTATTTGGATTAAAAAAAAATACATTTTATTTCATTGTAGCTGGAGTATGACTTTAATCAAAACAGCCTGTCGGTGACAGTGATTCAAGCAGAAGATCTACCAGCTTTAGATATGGGCGGTACTTCCGATCCTTATGTGAAAGTTTACTTGTTACCGGACAAGAAAAAGAAATTTGAAACGAAGGTGCACAGAAAGACTTTGAATCCAGTTTTTAATGAAACATTCGTTTTTAAGGTAATGCAAATAATTTCAGAATATACAGAATCAGCCAAATTAGCTGTCCCCTATTGGTAACTTTGTTATTAGTCAAATACAAAATTGTTTAAATAAGCCAGTTGGTAGCACTTTAAAGGCGCTTTAAAATTAAAGATAAAAAAAGGAGCATTGGGCCTAATGCCCGAGATATGTTGAAAATTTTATCTTTTTATTATGACACTGCAGGAAAAGCTAACGTTATAATTCATAACATAAAAAAATAAACTAATTTGCAAAGCGTAGAATCTCTAAAAGCTTTCTAAATACACCTTTTGATTAAAAAAGTAAACTAAAATTTCGTTCAGGACTTATAATAATAAAGTTTATATAACCTATAAAAATCAAAAAGGTAAAACTGCCAAAATGATATTGGTATTTTACATGAGACTAAGTAATATGGAGGACATACCATCTTCCGAAAAAAAATGGAACAACCAAATCTAGTTTTTCAGAAATGATAGAAGTTAGGAAGAATGCGATCTTCCACAAACCAGGAGACACTTTTAAACATGGATTTTATTGTTTCTTTTTTTTCACGCACGATGGTACCTATTTTATAAATAAGTTAACTAAACGGAAAATTACGAAATACTACCACAATACTTTTCCCTTTTCTTATCCCTTACAGTTTTCAAAAAGTAGAAATGTCGTCCTCTATTGCATCCTGATGTATGTTATATACTAAATGTTACGACTAAAGCCGTATGTTATACCATCGAGATTTTGAATACATTTTTATATAATCATTTATAATTAATAGTTATGATTTTTATAGAGTATGCCCTACGCTGATGCCATGAATAAAACGCTAGTATTTGCAATCTTTGACTTTGACCGATTTTCAAAACATGACCAAATCGGAGAGGTAAAGGTGCCACTCTGTCAAATCGACTTGGCCCAAACAATTGAAGAATGGCGTGAACTGCAAAGCGTGGAAGGAGAAGGAGGCCAGGTGATATCTTTTTATTTTTATAATGTTATTAAAAGTGTTGGTTTAAGTAAGTCAGTTATTGATACAGTTTTTTCTCTATTGATGACAAAACAATTCATTCTATACGAAAATCGCAATTTTCAGCTTTTTTATTTTTTATTTTAAATAGAAAATAAAAAGCTATTAAATTTTTTTTAAACAAGATTTTATTCTGTGCAATACTTTCTTGTTTATTAGGATGTTCTTAAAACCTTCTTAAGAATTTATATTTTATATAACAATTTTTCAGTCATCAATAAAGAAAATAATAGAAAATAATGTTATTATTGGGTGTATATTTTATAGATTTAATCTTAAATTTTTCTCATTCTCTTCTCCAATATTCAATCAACTTACACCCAGTTCGGACCAATATAAAAATTATTGCACAATTTTTTACATAAAGCACTCTATACAAGCGCTTCTCAAAATACCTTATACAAAATTCTTCTATAGACGAAAGAACTTTGCTTAAAAATCTTTATATTTGACATAAAATTACATTTAAATAATAATAATTTGGTTATTTATAAAATATTAAATAATAAAATTTTATATTATTATGTTTCTTAATAAACTTATATATGTATTTTAAAATCACTGTTAAACATGTTTAAAGTAAAGGTACATTTGGACAAAATGATAAGTAAAAGAAAAATTTAGTTTTTATATAAGAACATTAAAAAATAATGATTTACAAACGGTGTATTATGTAACACACAATTATGCACAACTATGCAAAAACTTGTCTAAGTGTACCTAAAAAGTTCAGTTCTTTAATTTTTTACTTCGTAGATTTTAAATAATTTTGCACATCAAACTTTATTTAGAAAATTCACAGATATTTTCGTAGATTTGAATATAATAAGCTTTGTTTTTTACTTAAAGCACGCCATTTAAAGTAAAATGGCGAATGTACTTTTCCCATTTTTTAAAGTACATTTACAGGAGTCTAGTGGGAAACCCTGTGTTGCTGAGGCGAAGTGATCAACTCTTACAATTTTATACAACACTACAATGGACCAAATTAAACAAAATTAATATTGTTAGCTTAAAAATTTAAATTATTTTAATATTTTTTAACACCTAACCTTTTTCCTTTTAAACTTTTAAATTAATTAAATTAATAAGTGCGGCTTGTTGACAATTTGTATAACTTATGCTTTCAACGTCTTGCAATACTTACATATATAAACTAATTTAATAGAGGCAAACTGGGATTGTGTAAGACATTCAAATTATTATCAGGCTATTTCTGTAGTGTAATATAATTAGTTTATATTGATAAACTATTGTACTAGGGTTTGAAAAGTATGCTTTAAGCATTAAAAGACTTTTAAAATTGGGAATTTACAAACTTGGTACGTGTCCCAACTCCGACACCCTTTGGATTGCTGTTCCATACCCTGGGCATGGCGTTCACCACAACCATAAGAATATTTGATTCCATTTAAAGAAGAGCTATTCGCCTGTTTAATGATCCTTCACTTACAAAGAGGGTTTCTTTCCTCGCCCATCGTCGGGCTGTGGAGGAGTTATTCCTTCTTTATAGGTACTTTCATGAATTCTGCTTTGAGGAATTGTCCAGTATAATTCCGCCAGTCGCGGTTCCCAACAGAGAGACTCGTGGTTTCGCACATATGCATCCCTAAACGATCCAAATGGACAGGTTCCGAACTTTCGACTTTTTTGTTCTGTTATCTGTTAAGTTTTTAGAATGTGGAATCTGCTGCCCGCCGAGAATTTTCCTTCCTTTCCCAAATATTTAAGTCTTTAAGTCGCGTGTAAACCAACCTCCTCTTATCTTGCTTAAGATACCCACGGTACGTATTTAGGCTATTGGCCTTCGTGGATTGTCCTAAGATAAAAAAGTGGTATCACTTGACCGCCCTTTTCATTAAAAAAATAACCAGAAAGTTCACCAAGCTGTAAAATAAAAGTTTTTTGTTATGTAAAAAAGAAGACCATGCTTATATTTTAAAATTTAAAAAAGCATTACAATATACCGAACGGTTCAGATTTTAGGGGCAGGGATGGACTTTAAGTCCTTACTATATGTAGTTGCCCCCAACTTAAAATAAAAAATTGTATTCTATTTATTAAATAAATCTGTTTAATTTGGTCCAAATTACACTCCAAATTCAAAGCAGTTGACATTTTACTGACGTAAAATATTTTTCTCTTTTTCTGAAATTATCTCGTTCTGCTTTGATATGGCTGTGTTTCTGGTTGTGCCGGGCGCATTTGTGCATGATCTGCTTCCAAAACGATCACTTTACTCTTCACGTAAGTATTTTTCATCGTATATTGTTTTTCCGTACAAAATCCATTAAAAATAATATAAAATATACTAAAAGTCAAAGTAACTTTTGTTTAATCCTGTTTTCATTTTACATCTACATGATGGATTTTGTATCTTCATAAATGTTTATAGAGAAGAGCAACGTTTAAAATCATTTTCTTGCATTAAATTGTTAAATCTTCTTATTTATTTTAACCACCATAAATGAAAAAATACGTAAAAAGTAAAAGTCTCTTATACAAATTATCACAATTTGTTGTTGCAAAAATTGCTTCTAAAATATTTTTAAGGGTGAACTTTTTACATAATTCTTAGATGCATAGGTTACATAGTAGTTATGTATAAGATTTATTGTTAAAAAACACGAGGAATATCGATTTTTTAGAAACAAAAACAAGTAGTACTGGGCATCGACATTAGGTGTGTGCCATTAGTAACTTTGTTGTTTATCAAAATACAGGATTGTTTAAATAGCAAATAGTCATATTATTAACGCTCCTTAATATTTAAAATTAGAAAAAATAATTGACAATCATGTTTTCAAGCTACCGAGTAAAATAGCTACAACGTATAATACCGGGTGTCAACGAATTAACTAGACAAACGATAACTCCGAGAGTATTAGACATATCAAAATTAGACCTAGTATAGGTACATAGTATAGAAAAAAGTATAGTTTTCGCACATTTTACACTTTTTAGTCAGTTTCGGTTTAACCAAAAATAGCTCTAATTTTGAGTTCTTAAATGGAACACCCTATATACTTTATCACTTTCGGATTCTTGAGACGGAGTCAGAATGTGACTTTTAAAAAATTTAAGGCCTACTACAATTGTTTTAGATCTATTTTTAATTATGCCTATGGCTGGCCATAATTGAGTTTAAATTAATGTAAGGGTCATATGTAATGTTAGAAAAATACAATCGCAAAGTTTGAGTGACTAGCATAAAGGATGGGAACAAAACATTTTGAAAAATTTACATTTTTTTGTCTAACTATTATTTTTCCAATGGCAACTCTTTTAGGCAAGCACTTTTTAAAAAAGGTATTTTTTGACGAATCTACGTTACCAATTTATTTAAGATCTAATTAAAAATAAGGACGTAAATACAAAATATTTACCACTTAGATGTAATATTACAAACGGCTCTCAGAAAATTAGGTAGGCAGATTTTTTTTTAATGTCTAATTCCTATTAGGAACTGTCTCAGGAGTCTAACAATGTTAATATACACAGAGTGTTTCATTTTTAAAATTCAAAGTTTAAGCCATTTCTGGTTTCATCGTAAGTAACCAAGAAATGAGAGTTGTGTGAAAACTTTCCTTTTCTCATACCATTTACCTATACGAAAGACAATTGGAGACAATTCTTATTGCCTATACCAAGTTTCATTTTGATATGTCCAATACACTAGGAGTTGTAACTTGTTTAATATATTTTTTGACTTTGATATATCCACTTTTTAAGAATTTTTATAGTCTGGCCGTCCTCATGAGTTAAATATAATAATTTTCATTGGTATCATACACATAGGGCCAATCCTAAACCAAAATAAAATGGCTGCTCCTATGAGTACTGCCCCCACCCCAAAAAAAATGTTACATTTGTTTACTTTTTACCTTTGGACATACAACAATAATTTGTCATTTTTGCAATTTTTTAACTGATTTAATAAGTACGTGAGTTATACACGGTTTGGAAAGGGATCATTTATATGTCATAGTTCTTTAACTGATTTAATAAATTACGAGTTATACACGGTTGGAAAGGGATGTTCAAGCATTTTAAAAATGTGAAAACTCAATATGGCGGCCATAAGAAAAACGAAAGTTGATTATGTCTGCGCGCAACATAGTAGACCTAGAATTTTTGACCCCATTTTTAAATTCGCAGATGTGTCTTACCCCTCTCCCTGAAATTTTCACAGGTCTAGTCCTTATAATGATTGAAATATTAAAGTTGTTCTAAAACGCACATTTTCCGTTTTCACTCTGTATATCTTTGAAGAGACCAGTTAAAAATATGCTCAAAACGGAATATTGTTGGGCACTCTGGTACGCATCTGGTATATATATATATATATATAATACAAAATATTTTACTCCCTTTAAAGACAGTTAAAGAAAACGTCTTGCTTTTCCATGCTATCCACCACGACTCTCTCCCCAGACCGGTTTCGCCTGCCTTACAGGACTCCTCAGTGAGGCTGTATCGATAGGATAGCATGGAAAAGCAAGACGTTTTCTTTAAACTGTCTTTAAAGGGAGTAAAATATTTTGTATTATACACCAAGACAGTAGGGAATTTTTTATATATATATATATAAACTCTTTTTGGTGATAGTACCAGTTATTATACAAGGTGTCTTAAAAACTTAATTTTCATTGGCAATATATATATATATATATATATATATTATATATATATATATATATATATATATATATATATATATATATATATATATATATATATATATATATATATATTATATATATATATATATATATATATATATATATATATATATATATATATATATATATATATATATATATATATATATATATATATATATATATATATATATATATATACAGGGTGTCCCAACTCTATTCATACATCAAATTACTTCGCCCCTGTACATGATACAAAAATAAACTTAAATTAAAAAATGTTTCTTCGGATAAACTCTTTTTGGTGATAGTACCAGTTATTATACAAGGTGTCTTAAAAACTTAATTTTCATTGGCAAATGGGTTTTTTAAATAAAACACCCTCTATATTTTAACAAATTTTGACTCTACATTAAAATGTGCATCAAAAATATATAACACACTATACATCCATTACTCCTGGTCTTTAAGATATAGCAGTATGCTGAAATACTTATTAACTACTAAAAGTAAAGAAAAAAATAATATTATAATTATATATATATATATATATATATATATATATATATATATATATATATATATATATATATATATATATATATATATATATATATATATACAGGGTGTTATGGAAATACTTTAATATATTGAAATGGGTGACTCCTGGGACAGTGTAGAGACACACTGAGTACTTTTTTGTTTAATTCAAACTTTTTTACAATTTGTAAAAATACCTTCTTTTCACCTATCTGCTACGTCCCTGGTTTCGTAAACACTATAAACACCGTCCCCGTTCGTTAGTAACAGACAGTAGACGACTTTGTTTGCAATGTTGCCCAACGTCCTATTTTATACCCAATAAACGATATAAATACATAATAGAATAAAAAGGTAAAATGTTATTATATTCTATTTTTTTATAAATTTACTTTAAAAAATTATTAAAAGCCCTATATCAAAATAAATTGTAACAAAAAATATTTAAATAAAGGTCGATTTACCTTCAATACGTCAAAACGCCCTCCGTTTGATTCCAAACGTGCATTTATTTTCCGCTGCATACTGTTTCTCACACGCGCAAAAATGTTTTCATTGTTTCTTATTTGCTGATTAAACACACCATCGCGAGTAAAACCGGCCTCATCGGTAAACAACACATTGCGAATCCAGTTTGGTTCATTAGCAGTTTTTGCAAAAACCACCGACAGTAATTTCTACGCAAGGCGTAGTCTTCTGGTTTTAACGCCATAACACAAAACCATGTCAGTCAACTCGATTGAATTTCGTTGCATTTTACGTAAATTAAAACAAGATGCAAAACTTAATAAACGCACAATTTGGTAAATTCTTCGCAATATTATTTAAAACGCAAACCAGGGCAAGCGAATTTCGTCTTTCTGTAACCTTGCATAAGGAAGCCTTCTTATTGGTCAGTTAAATCATGCAACAACAACGCGAATTTGCGATGTTCAGCTGTACAATTGTACTACATCTAGTACATTTAGTATATTTAGTTTTTTATGTTTATGGCAGTCCATGTTAGTAGCACAAAAGCTAAGTACTAAGTACCGTGGGTGCCAGGTTTTTAGATGTTAAACCCATTTAACGACTGAATAATGTTATCCAGAGGGCACCACCATTTTATCGTAGATTTCAAAGCACAAAATAGAGGACAATAATATACCGGCATAAAAAAGTTAACCAATTTTTATTATCTACTTATGAGCGGCGTGGGCGTTACATTAAATAATAACCTTGAATAACATTTAGAGCTACAACAGCTTTTAGGAGGCTAGGATTTTTTTCTTGGCTGGAAAGTACTTTTATTTTCACGAGTACACTCTTTACACTTTCACCATAAACTTCCTTCTTCCGTACCAATGAGATGTACAGTAATATAGCAACACAAAGTAATTGTTTCATGCATTTTGTAACCGTACATCTGAAGAAGCCCCAAAATGTCCACTTCGGCTCCTTTATCCCTAAGGTATGTTAAATATGCCGTCTACTTTTTATACCCATGGTAATAAGTTCCTAGACACGAAGCTTTTATGAATTATCACAAGAAAAAACAAACCCTGCATTTTGATTAAAAAACCTAATTAACTTGAAAGCACCTAGTTTAACCAAAAGAATTCGCTGTAAGTATCATTTTATCGCCCATAACCAGAACACCATGAGACAAAGAAAAAGGTTTAAAAAGAATTGAACTTACAAGTTTCAGTAAATTGATAAACCCAGTTACGTGCAAACTGCAAAAATGTTAGAATAAATTGCAATCAATTTCTTGCAAAAAACATCTAAACTGTAAAAACACCTGTGTTTGTGGCGCTGATCACGGATCTGAAAAATTTTTAGTCGGAAACATTTGTTTCCGAGATATCCATCATTAAAGTTGGCATTTGAACTAACCTCATTTTCACTTTATTCCCCCTTCTTTTGGCATACAATTCTTGATTTTAAGTTAAAGTGGTACACAATATTTGATTTTCACCTTTTAAAACCTCATTCTTCTACGTATTTTACACTTTTTTGAATTAAATTGCATAGCTTCGCTTTCAATCGTTTTTAATCGTAGCAGAATATGGTGGAGTTGCAACGTTTTTAAAGGGACCCTTCCCAATTTATTTGATAAAAGGTGTAAAAAACATAGAAAAACGGGGTTTTAAAAGGTGAAAATCAAATATTGTGGGCCACTTTAGCTTTAAATCAAGAATTGTGTGCAAAAAGAAGGGGGAATAATGGTGAAAATAAGGTTAGTTTAAATGCCAACTTTGATGATGATTATCTCGGAAACCAAACATTTCCGACTAAAATTTCTTTCAGATTCGTGATCAGCGCCCCAAAAAAACCCAACATACCAAATTTGGTTAAAATCGGAGTTGCGGACACTTTCTGTACAAATCCGTAGTTTTTTGTACATTTGTCTCATAGTGAATAATCTTTTGTACTCTTTTCTCGTGTAAACCAGCTGTCGTCTGTCGGCTATTAATTTTGATGAAAGAAAAGCAAAAAGTAACAAAAACTTTATTTAAAAACGCAGTAAAATTTGTTTTAATAATGTTTTGCAATAAAAATACCGTTTTGTGTATTTTAATTCAATTCTTTTGTGCGCATACGTGTCGTGTCGCAGTGTTTAAAAAGTTTGTATAGTAATTAACCACCTAAAAAGTGTACTTGATTTGTGGAAAAAGTAATCTTTACATTCATTATACGCTGGAACAACCTAGTAGCGGAATAAAGGATAATTAGTGTAATCATGTAAGTTTTTCGTTTGATCGAATTGAAACAGCAAAACCCATAGATAAACTGGTAAAGAACAAAATAAATTTGGCAACTTTTCTCAAGCTCGTTGACGTAACCACGTGTTATAACTGCTTTCAGCTGTTTTTGACAGCGACAGAAGGTAAACATATGTTTTTAAAGGGATATAACCCGTAGCTGGTGAGGTCATCTTATTGAGACGTAACTGGTGAGGTGGGGTTTGACAAACCCCATTAAAAAAGAGCATTTTTAAGAAAAAAATAATCTACGAAAATTATTTTTAATTATTTTTTGTGACTTTAGTGACTTAAAGAATAATATGAAATAAACAATAAACGAAAATTATTGAAGAATTATTTGTTTTTGCACAACATTGCAAACATTGTAAAGTTCTGGAATAGAAATATACATTTCTAATTGAAGCTAGTTAATAAACACATATGAAATTTATTTTTCCAAAAACTAAAGAATACAAGTAAAAAGTCTCTAAGAAACTACTACAAACAATATTATAACAAGTTTAATAAAAAAAGTAGTTTTTTTATTAAACTTATTTAGTGAGTTGGGGTTTGTCACACCCCAAATTGAACTTACACCAAAATAGTACGAAAACCCGAATTTATTTCACCGGTTCTGTCTCACCCCGGTACTGACGATCAACTGACTGAAAGCTACCTAAGCGGTGGCCGATACCCGACTCCTCCTAACAGCGCAGCAAACCTTTGAAATTTTAATGGGGTTTGACAAACCCCGGCTCACCAGTTACGGGTTAAAGAGCTGGTCAGTAGCGGGTTTGCTTTTTAATCGTAAAATTTTGGGGTTCATTATCACTGTTATTTATGGTGGTCCGCCATTTTTAATAATTTTTATTCAATTTATTTTTACACAAGGATTTTGGGGTTTAAATATATTAAAGTATTTCCATAACACCCTGTATATATCTGTCACTGTCAGAGGAACAAATAATATGATAGCATGTAATACTACTACCTTTCATTGTAAGAACTACTAATGGGAAAGTCAGCTATTTAGTTTATTTTAGATACATATTTACCTAACTTAAAAACCCAATTAATAATTTATGTAATGTTGTTTTTTAATGCAATTCAGTAAACATGTGTCTAAAATAAACTAAATTGCTGACATACCTATTAGTTGTACTTACACTGGAAGGTAATTAGTTACTTGTTATTATATTATTTGCCACTCTGACACTGACAGAATTATTTAAAACTATTTAAAACCAAAATATTATTTTTTCTTTTAATTGTTAATGAGTATATCAACATACTGCTAATATCTAAATACTCTAATTGACGTATAGTGTGTTATATGTTTTTGATTTATAATTTAATACAGAGTCAAAATTTGTTAAAATATATAGGCTGTTGCCATTTGCGATTTAAAAAACCTACTTGCCAATGAAAATCATGTTTTTGAGACACCTTGTATAATAACTAGTACTATCAACAAAAGAGTTTATCTAAAGAACATTTTTAAATTTAGATTTATTTTTGTATCTTGTACAGGGGCAAAGATATTTGGTGTATAAATAGAGTTGGGAAACCCTGTATATCCGGGTTCCCACGAGATCACTTTCCGGCTGCCATTTTTTTATTTCTATTTCGATACTGACGAAACGTGGCAGGGTTGTTAGACCAATAAAATGTTATTTTAGGGTGTATATGACAGGCTATTACGACTTCCGGTTTCACCGCAAATGACTGAAACTTTTGATTTTTAAACACCCTGTATATTTTTTGTTTTTCGGATTCTCCAGATCATTCTTAGTCGGAATACAATATTTTCAAAACAAATTTTAGTCAAATTTTATATTTAAATTAATTTTTATATTTCATACAGAGTGCAATGATCATTATTAAATTACCCCTCATACTTAACATACTTTCAGAAAAATACGAAATCGCTTTACTCTTTTTAAACTTTTTACTAGCGGGCTGTAAACTTAATTTTTTCCTTTTTTTTCCCTAGCTCAAAAACCAAAATAGGACCATATCACTTTCATAAAATTTCTAAATGCAGTATTTCACAGCAAATCCAACGTTGTACAACACTAGGACACTTTACTTTATCTTCTTTAAAAAAAACACCATTTATTATGTAAGAAAATGATCTTTTGATACTAAAAGGTGTACATTGCAGTTATCGTAGTTGCCATGAAAACAGAAACTAATAGAATAGGTATCTTGTAATAATTAATAGTTTAAAAACTCAAAAAACACGCTTTTATATGCAACCGAACTAAAAATTCAAAAATAATTTTTCATTAAAAAAAATATTTTCACTTCATAGTAAAAAGCGTGGGGTGCTTAATATATTAAATGTTATAATTATTATATTTGCCAATATCTATGATGGAAAAGTTATGAAAAAATAGTAAATGCACCCCACGCTTTTTACTATGAAGTGAAAATATTTTTTTAATGAAAAATTATTTTTTAATTTTTAGTTCGGTTGCATATAAAAGCGTGTTTTTTAGTTTTTTTAAACTATTAATTATTTTTCATTTTTTAGTTCGTTATATCAATTAACTTTGCTACTCTTGACAAAATGGCGAAAAATTTTTTTAGTGAACAAGAGTAGCAAAGTTTGGAATGTTGCCAACAGATGGCAACCCACTAAAAATTTTTTTCGCCATTGAGTAGCAAAGTTTGGAATGTTGCCAACAGATGGCAACCCAGGTGTTGTTTTTATAATATAATGGAATTTCTTTTTCCTGGCGATCCAAAGCAGGATAACGGGATACTGTTTGCAGATTATTGCATTGTCATGGGTCCTTAATACGTGTGCAAAGTTTCAAAGAAATCGAATAGCTGGAAGTTGGTTAAAATTAGGCTCAAAGATTCCGTTACATAGATAGCCAGATAGTTACAACCCAAGTTAATAAAAGCGTGTTAAAAACAATTGCTTATGTTTCGTAAAAGTTTTAAAAATAAAAACATATTCTGTTAACAACAAGTACCTGTTTTCTGGCAACTATCAAAAATATTATTTTCCTACTAAATAAATGTTGTTTTTGAAAATAAGATGAAGTAAAGTGTCGTAGTGTTTTACATCGTTGGATTCGCTGTGAAATACTGCATTTAGAAATTGTATGAAAGTGATATGGCCCTATTTTTGTTTGGAGATAGGGTAAAAAAAATAAAAATGACGTTTAGAGCTCTCTAGTAAAAAGTTTTAAAAGATAAAATTGATTCCGTATTTTTCTTAGAGTAAGTTAGGTATAAGAAGTAATTTTATAATGGTCATGGCACTCTAGATCAAAAATTAAGATTTAATTAACAAATAAAATTTGGTCAAATTTGGTTTTGCAAATTTTGTATTCCGCCTAAAAATTATCTGGAGATTCCAAAAACAAAAAATATACAGGGTGTCCCATTTAAAAATCAAAAGTTGCAGTTACTTCCGGTGAAACCGAAAGTCGTAATAGCCTGTCATATACACCCTAAAATGACTTTTTGTTAGTCTACCAACCCCACCAAGTTTCGTCAGTATCGATAAGGAATTAAAATATTGACAGCCGGAAAGTGATGTCGTGGGCAACCGGTACATTTTTATTACTGTTATATGCTATTTAATTAAGGAGTTTTGGGGCCCCTCTGTATAATATATGTTTTTATTATTTCGGATAACGAGAATATTCTTTAAAACCTAACAAAAATAATTTTTAAAACAACCTAATACAAATAATTTTTAAAAGTTACCAAAAAAAATCAAAACATATAAAAAATAGTATATAAAACCTAACACAAATCATTTTCAAAACTTAACACAAATAATTTTTAAAACTTATTAGTAATATATTTTTTTAAACTTTACACAACCAAGGAAGGTATTATAAAAATAATCTTTTATTCTAAAATATCCTACAAATTTCTCTACTAGTCCTTAATTAAAGCTACTTTATATTTTGCCTTGTTTTAAAACTGATAGGATTAACAAAAATGGAAATAAAATGACGTTGACCAATTAAAAAATTATTTAATCTATCGCCGACCCGACCGAATGTGCTAGTGTTTTGCGATTACGGCATTGATGATGTTGTGAAGCCAACCATACACTGGTCAGACCTGCTAGGCACGGTCAGGGCAATGGTGTAGTTTTATTAACTTCAGGTATAATAATTTGGCCGCCCCTAAATCAAATCGCCCACGTGCGGTGTACGATTTCGCCTCCGCTAGGATCTAGGATCGGTCCTGGCCATATTCTCTGCATGATTTACCTTAAATATTTTAGGGTTATAATGAAGACGAATTTTAAAAAAACAACCCGGTAATTTTGTTCCCGCAAATTATACATAATACTTAAGTTTTGCTCTATTGTTATATAGGTATAATAAAGTAAAATAAAATTAAATATTATCAAAGTATTTAAATAATTTATCTAAGAATAAGAACACTCTGGCTGTTTTATTTTTAAATTGAACATAATTTATCTTTGTATCGTTACATTTATAAAGAATATCTTAACACTTATTTTACATAAAAAGTTCACCCTAAGCTTACAGAACAAATTAGTTATAAAATTAATAAATAAAACTGTATTGCTGGTATTTTACATAAATGGGACAAGTATAGAAAATATTTTCATTTATTAATACCTAGTTATTACTTATTTACTTTTATTAATTTAGGTTTAAAAAAATATATATAAAACAAACAATCCTTTTATTTTTTTACCGTGTTAAACATCATTATTAAGAATGATAGTACAACAGTTTAACTTTTAAAAGTTGCTCATTCCTCTTTTATGAAACTAACATAGTAGTTTTAAATTTTACCCATTTTATCAAAATTTTTTGCACTTCTATAACAACATTATTAAAAAGTTGTGAGTTAGAAGTTTAAAGAATTTTGTATCTATATTCTTTTTAATTTTTCTGCATACTTAAGAATTTTCGCAAATATATCCATTTTATACGTTTCAACGTACATTTCTACAATAAATATACCTACATATTCATTCTTCAAAAATTGTATCTAAAATATTATTTGTCTGCATTAATACCGTGGTAAAATAAATATTACGTCTTAGATAGATAAATAATAGGTGTAGTAAATAAGATTGGATGTTATAGTCTAAATAAAATAAGTATGTATAATGACAAATTATACAAATAAAATATTTTTTCTGTGAAAAAACAATTGCTTTTTTATTATTCGGACTTAGTTCTGGACTGATTGAATATTACACAATTATTTCCTTTTTAGTTATTTTTTCCAATTTTTACATGAAAAAAACACTTTCTTTATATATATAAAAAGATACAGATTTTGTACATTCTTTGGCAATTCTTAATTTTACTGTAGAACCAAAAATACAGTTCTAAATAATTTATTTGTTTTACAATATTTTTTTATTGCTCTTACTAAACTACCTAAAATAATAAATATATATTTGAAAGAGTATTTTTAACTTCCTTAAAAGTATTGTAAACAAAAATTTAAAACAATTTTAAAGTATAAAAATTAAGTAACCACAACCGGCAAATCTTATTTAGTTTATGACATCCAAGCTAATTTGCTTAAAAACAATAATATTAAATATAATAAATAAAGTTGGTATAAGGTTAAACTGATTTTAATCGGTTAAACAGGTTTTGTAATCGTCACACCTTTACTTTTAACAAAGTAGAAACAACTGATACTTTTAAATTGGCTGTATTTACATAATTAAACTTCAATAACCGTTAAAGTAGGATATTGGCAAATTAATATAATATATAGAAAAGCATATTTAACTATAATATAGGTTCAATTAAAAATAGATTTTATTTAAAGTTGATATTATTTCAAAATTCATTTTAAACTGACATGGTAGTACAAAAGTCAAAATTTAATTTTTAAATATATTTTTACAAAATTTGGTGTCATGTCAAAAAAAAATTAAATGTGTGTACTGTGTGAAAAATATTTGTTAATGCCCAGTTTTGAATACACAATAAAAATTAAATATTTACCCTAATTATTTTTTTTTTGTGTTTAGTGCCAATTATGGGTGATACTTTTGAAGATTGAGTTTCTATGCAATATTTGACAACTAATAAGTCGTTATAATCCAAAGCAATCTGATCCGAATTTTAAAATAAAGATATTTTGCACAAAAAATGACATCGCTTTTTACAACGTACAACCCACTGTACACTGCCACTTAAAACCCTTTTATTGGATTATTTGTGCGTTTGTTATTTTAACTTGTCTTTTGGTATATGAAGACAATATAGTGGTCAGTAAAAGTCAACAAAATATTTCAATTATTACAATACTTGAGAGTACGAAGCACCTTTCTTTAAAATTTTGTCTATCATCTCTTGTAGACATGACACTAATCTGGTTATTTATGCCCATTTAATAAAAAATAATAATAATTTGTTATATCAGTTAGATAATTTAATAAAATAATTCATTCTTTAAATGCCTCAGACTTTAATAAAAACACATTTATCTTACTCGTTTAAATGCACACTTAGTTCTGTCTGTCCTTTTTTTATTTCTTTATTATTACTGACGAAACTTAATAGGGTTGTTAGACTAATAAGAAGTCATTTTTGGTTGTATATGATAAGCTATTAACGAGTTCCTGTTTCACCGGAAATGATTTAAACTTTAGATTTTTAAAAGAGACACTCTGTATATTTTTGTTTATTGGATTCTACTGACCGTTTTTAGTTGGAATACAATATCTTTAAAAGAAATTTTGGTCAAATATTAGTTATAAATTTAATTTTAATTTTTATCTTACTCATTTTTAAATCACTCCTCATGCTTTGCCTACTTTAAGAAAAATACAATATCAATTTAATCTTTTTAAACCTTTTAATAGAGGTGCCCCCTATTAAAAAACTTGATTTTTAGTTATTTTTTACTCTGGCTTAAAAACCAATATGGGACCCTATCGTTTTTATAATATTTCTAAATGCAGTATTTCAAAGAGAATCCAACGAAGTAAAACAGAACGACACTTCAGCTACCGTTTATAATGTAAACTATAGTTTTTAAAGACATTCTTCTATTTCATTGTATTAGATTCTAAACTTTAATTGGAATTGTTATACTAATAGAAATCATTTCTGGTTATATATTAACTTTAACGACTTCCATGTTTTACCGGATACTTTAAACTTTAAGTAATTTTCAATAAAAAACATTTATTATGTAAGTGGGTATTTTTTATTGTAAATAGCAAATTGTGTTATAATTGAAGGAGGTTTACATATAAACAGAAACTAATATTTTTATTATTATTTTTTAAACAGGCAAAGTTAATTTTTGCACATCATTCTTTATTTAGTTGCTATTTTGATGGCAACTACGATAAATTTCGACGTAAGCCATTCCGTATCGAAGAAATCATTTGCCTACAAAATAAATGTTTTTAAGAAAATAACGTTAATTTACATTCGCATCAAAATACTGCATTTGGAAATATAAATTTAATATGGTTCTATTTTGGTAAAAAAATTCTAAAAATTAAGTTTAACTAAAAGTTTAAAAGGACACGATCAGTTTCGAATTATTCTAAAAGTAAAGTATAAAGAGTAATTTTAGAATGCTCAAGGCACTATAGATAAATAAGAAATTAATTTAAAAATGAAATTTGCCAAAAATTTTTAATAAAATTGTTATCCGACTATAAATGGTCTATCAGATCAAAAAAACAAAAATTTAAAGGGAATCTTACTTAAAAGAAAAGTTTCAAATCATTTCCGGTAAAATCGTAAAAAGTAAATAATTATCATATATACCTAAAAATGAGTTATCGTTAGTCCTCTAACCCCACCAAGTTTCGTCAGTTGAAAAAAAATAAAAAATGGAAGCTGGAAAGTGATCTCGTGGGCACCCGGTATATCATGCTGCTTTGGTATACGACTTACCTTATTTCAATTATATCATCCGGATGTTACTAGTTTTGGTACAATTTTAGACAGATATTTAAATGTGTAATTAGTCTTGGTCGAAGAATCGAACACTCTTTAATATGCGGTACCACTGCACCAGACATTTCACAAAATAAATATTTTGGATACAACAAAAAGTAGTTTTTAATACATATTCTATTATGACTTGTTCACAAACTTGTTTATATCTTGTTATTACAACTTTTATATGCATTATGCATGTCCCTATTTTTGTTGGCATTTGCATTTGGCTGGTTATTTGTTTTAAAACAGTTTTATTGTTACTTGTCAAAAACGAAAGGTGAGTGAAAGAATCAGCTGATGTTTAATAAAATTGAAGTCATACGCATTTTTAGAAGTTTAACATTATTTCAGTTTTGTATTAATTTATATTTACTTTTTATTAATGGACGGAAATCAATACTTAATATAAATAATGATAAGGGTTATAGTTTACAGGATATTTCATAAGTGCATGCTACTTTACTGTTTATGTGTAAATAAAAAAGTTATGCAAACGATTTATAAAGGTTTTTCGAATATTTTAAATTTTAATGAAAGTTGGATTTTCCCCAATATTTTTAAAAGTGTTCTAAGAATATTTTTTTATGTCAATTAAGTGTGTAATACCAAATAGCCAGAGACATAACGCATATAAAAAAACTTGTTTTTTAATAAGAAATGTTATAGTATTCATAGGTTACACTTTAAAAAAACAGACTTTAATCATGTTAGTATAAACAAACAGTTTTAAACCGTAGAAACCCAAACTCTACTACCGAATTTCTTTTCATATTTTATTACCGGACTAACCTAGTTTCCTTATTGTACTTTTAAGCTTTCTTTTATCTGATAAATTTGAATACATTTAATTATTTACCTTTAGTCTAGTCAAGAAGTTGACTTCCTGCAAAAAATAGTTACAAATCTCTTAAAAATGTGGTTGATGGCTTAAACGATCCGGAATGGCATCCAGAAAATACGTATCTTTATTTTTTCTGCAAAAAAATTACAGTAGTTATTAACACAAAACTTTAAAAAAATACCGTCCAGCATTTTGCCAAAATCTCAAAAGGTATAAGTAATAGCCTAAATATTATAAACGTTCCTCAAAGAGCAGAAATTGTCTACGATATTTTTTAATTTTCATTTAACCTTAAAATCGGTTTTCGCGTAGCGGTTTCGACTTGCGACCCGCCACTGTAGTAAGCATGGGTTTAAAGATATTTTTATGCAATAAATTATTAATTCAAAAATTCTAATGGCATCTGGGCACTTCAAAGAATATGATTTCTTAATAATAGAAGTTGCATTAACATTTTTCAAGTACCAAAAATAAATATACCTAATAATTTTTTAAGTCCTATAGTAAGTTGTATTAGGTCATATTCATTAGCAAAATTTATTCTTAACATTTTAGATCCTTTGGTAAACAATACCGATACGTACATAAAAATTCTAATTATTTTTGGAAAAATTATCGAATATAGACATTAATCCAAATAATACGCTGGTAAGTTTTGATGTTAGTTTATTTAAAAATGTTCCAGAAAATAAAACATTAAATAAAAAAATATATTTAAAAGATATTTTAATTTAAAATAATTATCCTCTTGATTTTATAAATAATTGTTTCTTTGAATAAAATAGACCTATTAAAAATTTGTTTTTACCTTACATTCCTGGACTATCAAACAGAATTTAACGATGGGAAATTAATTCAATGTTTACACAATCTTTAAAACACAAAACACTCTTAGGTGTCAATTAACAAAAACAAACCATACAAACTAAATCCAATTAAAGAAAATGATCATTTTTAAAATACCTTGCGAATATAATAAGTAAACTTGTAGACCATTAGCCAAACGCACAAAAGAACACAGATCATTCATTAAAATTACCTACAGAATTTCATAAATCAATCTGTTAACACGCATTTGATAACAATTATTATTGAATAAACTGGCATTCTTTGAGCATTTTAGCAAAAAACTTGTTCTAAAAAACGTAAAATCAAAGAAAGTGCGTATATATTATTAAATAAAGATAATTGGATGACATCAAGTTCAGTTAATTTAAATTACACTTGATTGCCTTTGCTTGATACTAAAGTATCTTCAGGAACACTAAAAACTAAATAACTCATTACCACTATGACACTGTAACCAAACAAACATATTTGAGAATTAATTTCAAAGGTTTTAGACTCTTCTAAAAAAAGTTAAAAATTTTAAACCTAAAAATAATTAAATTTTTTTAAAATTTTTCTTATTATTTAATTTATCTATGACAACGGTGGCAGCCTTGCCACCGAAACGTCGATTTTTATTTCTCCATTTAGTAGTAAAGTACCTAAATAAGAAGAGCTCCAACAAGCTAAAAAGTTCTAGATCAATTATTTAAACTTTTATACCGCCTTTTTGAGATTCTGGCAAAAAGCTAGATGTCTATTTTTTTCCAGTTTATTGTTAATAACTATTGTAATATTTTTTGCAAAAAATATGTCCTTTTTAGATGCTATTTGGGATCGTTAAAGTTATCAACTATATTTTTAGGAGACTTGTAACAATTTATGCAGGAAACCAACTTCTTAACTAGACTACTTGATATTACTATGACATAAATGTAAAATATTTATTATAATTAAATATTTTACACTTAAATTCTAAAAAAGAAATTTATGTAATATTTACTTTTAAATGTATTTTAGGATACTGTATTTATAAAACTTTTCCATATTAAAAAAAATGTTTGGGGCCATAAAACATACAGAAGTTGTTTCTGGTTAAAATAACAGGGAATTAAAATGAGGGGATTGTTCCAAAGTGTACAATCTCCAGTATTATCACATTTTATAATTAACAAAAAAAGTGTTTGTGTGTCAGTGTTTCATAAATCTAAATATTCTATTTTGTATGCCTTTATCGCCTAAAGTGATTTATATTTAATTCAAAAAGTTTTTGATCAGGTTTTGGTATTAGGTATACTTTTTATTTAACAGAAAACAATTAATTTAGCTTATACAGGTCAAGGAAAATAAACTTTTTAATAAGGAGCCCTCGATCCCATTTAAGCCTATGATCGTTAAATTTTGTGACGTAATCTTTTCCCGTAATTCTTTGTTTACAATCGTATTGGAAGGTTTTTTTCGAGGTTTTGTTGTTATTTTTTTGCTTTAGTCATTAGACTTTTATATATGTTTAGTTTTTACTGTTTATAGTTAAATTTGATTAGTTATTAGTACTGCAGTTACAGAGAATTCTCAAACCTGTAAACAGGGGTCACTGACCTTTGGATATTATTTACAGGAAGTTTACATTTAAATCGGTATTAAGAGTAAGACACATTTTTGTTAATGTTTTTAGTGATTTTATTTTATGGTACGCAAGTATTGGTTTATTTTGTCAGGCAAAAGGGTGACGTCACAAACATAACTTATATTTTCGGAGAAATATAAAAATCGAGCGCTCCTAAATATAACATGGAAAAGATTCATATTCAGAATAAGTCTGTAACACTTCTCTGGATTCCTAGTCATGTTGGCATTAGCGGTAACGAGAAGACTGACCTTTGGCAAAAGCAAGCTAAGCACAAAAAATTAACCTTATTTTTAGCCCAAAAGATCAGCGAGTATTCTCAAAACACAAGATCAAAGCCATATTTCAACTTGAATTGGATCTTTAGCTAGAATACAACAAGTTATATGACGTTAAGGCCACAATCTTTACAAATACTATACCGCTTGACAAGCTATACCAGACACTCTCTCGCCGTGACGCACGGATACCTAATTATCCAAATCCAATCCCCCTACTTGTGATACATGTGAGACCACCCTTTCTATCAAGCATATATTTGACTTATGTCTCAAATACTCTCAAGCCCTCTACAACCTTTGCATTCGAGGCCCACTCAAAGAGAAACTTGCTTATAGAAAAACTGATAAGATAATTTCTTTCCTTAGAGACTCATCTCTAATAGAGCTTATTTCACCTTTATACGTACTAATTATTTGTGGTCTTTGTGATGTATTTTTGTCTTGTTTTTTAATTAATCAATTCGTCTTTCTCTCACTTTGTGTTATCTTTTTAACTTGCTTTTGCTTAGTGACACTTTTGTTTTAAATCGCATTTTTCTTAGACACTAAAAAATCCACACGGGTTGATGTGTCTTTAATAAATACATCTCTCTCTCTCGGTGCTCCTTATTAAAAAGTTTATCTTCCTTGATACAGGTAAGTAAAGATGACCATAAAAAACAAACGCAAGCCTAATTTAGGCAAGCTTACGTTTGTTTTTTATGGCCATCTCTTATTTAGTTGTATGCGCCAAAATAATTATAGTGCATTAAAGTAAAAATCAACATGTTACCAGTGGCGTAGCAACAAGTATTGGGGCCCGAGGCGTAAAGTAACGTCGAGACCCATAGTATTCCAGTATTTTTTTGTCTTGGAAAAAAAGAAGGCTCCTTACCTCTACACTGGGTCCTTTCCACTATATCATACATTTTGTTGGGGTCGGAGCCCCCTTTTTTCACTTTTTTCTTCTTTAAATTTGACAACCATAAAAAATAAAAGCCCCTTGTAACTGGGGTCGGACCGCCGCTCCTCGCTACCCTAGAGCATGTTACTAAAACCTAATATATGATTCTTTTCACATATTAGCGTTATTAAATTATTAATATTGATAGTTTTGTGTCCTTGAATTCAATAAATTATGATTGTTTAAACCAAAGATTTTTTATGACTTTTCTTCCCAGTATGTAATGATAAGTGACATAATATGCAATATTTGAAAAATGTCTTAAAAGAGATATAAAGTGTGACCACTATTCCCGCCATTTTTAAAGTAAAAAATATACAGGGTGCCCCTTTTAAAATAAAATAAAAATGCGTCACCTTTAATAAGAATATCTGCAATTTGCATAAAAAAATTTAGTAAAAATATCAATAAATTAAAAAACATGCCGAGACGAGTAAACGACACAAGATAGCAAATTGCCGTTTTCACTAGTTAGTGTGCCTTTAAATTCTCGAAAACTGGGATAAGCTTTTGTGTAAAACAAACAGAAACATAGTGTTTCATATACAAAACCTCGAATTTAGCCAATCCTGTATACTTGGAACTGGGCGCCTCATCTTATAAACTAAAAAAGTCTCCAACAGAAAATTATTCTAGGGCTATTATTAGAGACCGCTGGTACAAAGCGGTATATAATTTTGTCTTTTAAAATAAATTTGCGTATTTCCATGTACTTATACGAGTACAATAGTTTTTAAGGAATTTTTTGAAGTATTTAACCGACTCATATAGGTACCTACTGGTAAAAAAATAAAAATATCGTGTCCCTTAATTAATTTATTCTTAAGATTTTACCTTATAGCATTCACAAAATAAGGGTAATTTTTTTCTATTTTAATCAAGCCTTTTTTAAAATTATTAACAATAGAAAAAATGTTATTTAAAAAAATATACTTTCAATGTTCTTTAGCGATTTTGCCTATAAACAATGGTAAAACCTCACACTTAGTACTTCTTTGCCGACGGTTAGGGGTTAGTCGTTAAACTAGTATTACATAACACATTAAACACCTAGTTTAAGTAAAATTATTACGTTGTACAGGCCTTAGGCCTTCGACACGATACATAAGCGTAAGCGGCCAGCGTAGAGCGGAAAATATGAGAGTGCTGTCTTTGATCTTCTATGAGAAAATAAAAAAATTCTTTTTTAAATCAGCCGGCTGCAGTATTCCTAAGCGAAAAGCCCTGCCGCTGGCCGCTCAAAACGATCAGGTATTATCCGCGGAACTTTTTTAAGGTATATAAACTGGTTTAAAGACGATGTTTACCACAAAATTTTGTAGTCATTACTGGCAACATAAAGAGAGATTTGTAACTTTCCGCTCGACACTTATGTAATCGAGACCGAGACCTTTCATTGGGGAAAACCTATTTTCTTTTAAATTTTTACTCTCATGTATTTCAAAATTAAAATTGTGGAGAACAAATAAGTTATAAAATACCTTGTGTACCTATACAATACTGTAAGTCATTAGAAGAAAGCTTAAAATAACTACCAGATGTAAAAAATTATATAAGTACATTATGTCATTACAATTTTATTAAACATTTTAACTGACTCACCCTAGTACATATTCTATTTTTTTATATCTAATGAGGGTTGGATTTTTAAACTCCAATATTTTCTTCCAGCATGCCAGCACCGATTAGTTAGTTAAAACAGCACAGTACATATTTTATTACTTTTAAGGCTTAAAATTTAAAACCAAGTATTTTTTCATAAATCAAACTATTCCCAAACTATTTTACAATACCTACTAAAATATAAAAATATGTTTGATCCTTGTTAAAAATAACAATAACAAAACGTATGTTGCAATAAAATTACAAAGTTACCATGTAACGTGATTCATCCTTGTTGGAAATGATCACATCCGCTATAAATAGCTGACGATATTTCGTGGCACCCTAGATTTAACCTTTTTGAAGCAAAGTTACCAAAAGGTTTAAATGATTATAGTGCCTAGCTAGAAATGTTGGGCGAAATTTGAACAATTGTTTTAAAATTAAAGTATCATCATATAGAATATTATTAAATAATCAATTTTAGATATTTTACGCTTCAACTGAAAATATGTTTTAAACCTTAATTTTAGTTTACTTATGGCGCCATAAAAGAAACAGTTGCGTACCTAGTAAGTAAACCACGCCAGAGCTTCTTTTTGGTTCGCCGTTTTTTTGTACCAAAAAATGACTTTGGGTTAAATATTATATCATCGTCTTGCTTCTTAACTTACTTGCTTTTACTTATTTTGAAAGACAATATATTTTTAATTATACCTTAAAAGTGGCCCATGTACAATAATTTTTAAATTAAAAAATAATCGATTTATTTTGACAATGCATTTTTGCTTTTTCTCAAGTTACTTACAAGATAATACAAAAACAAAAATAAAATTTTGAAAACAAGATTACTATTATATATTCTACTTGTATTTACATGCGCTACATACTTGGTTTTATATTTGCCGAAATTACTAAAATTTCTTGGTAGTTTTTGGTAAAACAAACACAAAATGTTGGAAACTCTACATGATATCTATAAAGGTACTTTATTAAAAATACTTTTTTATATAGATATTAGTCAGCTACAGAATTTTTATTATAGGTATTTTACATAGTTCTACTCACTTTACAAATCCTACCCAAATACTTATATAGATTCTAGTGTACTGTGTTAGAATAATTTTTTAAAGAAATCCAGAAGACATATTTTACAGCATTTTTATAAAACAAAAAGCTTTTGTAGAAAGAAACAATTCTTTAATTGAAATAAAATCTACCTAGCTTTGGTTGGCCGCAGAATGTAAATTAACTTTTTCGCTTTAAGTTATTTAAATGGTAACTGGTAAGCACATTTTCAAATATAATGTGTGTATAAATCTTTTTTTATAAAATTTGAAAAATAACCCCAGAACGTCACTACCATTTGCCAAAAGGTACTAGCACTTAAAAATCTAAATAGTTACAAACAAGTAATGCTGTTAAATGTATCATACTAAATAGAAAATCATGAGAGGTTTTTAAGATTCTAGGAACTTGCTCTGTGAAAGCAGAAACATCCATATGTCAATTGAACAATGTGCGCATCGCACTGTGGAGAGTTATGGTATGGCATGTCTTTGCTCATTGCAATAGATTCGGTTTAATATTTAGTATAAGTATTCAATATAATTATATCTGCGGCTATTTTGGATACATTTGCAAATTTATTTTTTAACAATCAATGCACGATAGAAAGTCGTCGTGTCAATTCAGACTTGAAAACTTTCACTGTAAATTTTTTTCGGACTGTAGACCTTAGATTCTAAGGGCCAAAATAAACCATGCAGCTGCTCGGATTATTATGGACTCTGATTTTACGCCTTGGTGATTTCAGCCAGACGTGATTAACAACTTAACGTGGGTTCTAAACCACAGTCCTATTTATGGTAACTTAAAACCAGGCGCGCAACTAGGATTTTTAATTTATCTAAAATATGAGACACGAGACCAACACCAAACATATTATACCTGATACTATTGGCCTAACGAGGAACACTTTGGAAAAGAAAATTTTTATTTTGGAATTTGTCGAAAAAGGTAATTTCTTGGTAAGCCGCCCCTCCAGAAAAATTTTAAACTTTTATAAGGCAAATTCTCCATTTGCCTTTTTTTTCGTAAACTTGATTAAACTTAATTGAGAAATATAAAATTTTATAAAATTACTTATATTTTTCAAAAAACAATAGCCAGTTTGGATTTTCTTTACCCTACAATTTTCTTATACAAGACTTTCAGATGCCTTTATTTAGGAAAAAGGGTGAGAGTTTTTATTTGTCGTTAAAATTTTATTAAATTTACGAAAAAAAAACAAATAGGAATTTGCTATAAACTTTTTTTTATTTTCTTTTATTGAGAATTGCGTTATACAAGTTTTTGTTTTCTCTGGGAAGGGGTAACCAAAAAATTTACTTTTTTGCAAGTTTTTAATTTAAAAAAAATCCAAATTGTAACCAAAGTGTTATTCTTACGGCCAATAGTATCTGGTATACATACTGTCCACGAATGGGGTTTACAAGAGAACAAATGGATAAAAACATTTATTTTTCAAGAAAAGGTTACTCTTTTTGTAAAAAAAAATATGATTTTTAAAGAGAAAATATTGTTTTAATAATAGGTTTCGCAAAAACATGACAAACATGATTTTTCTTCAAGGATAAACCACCTTAATTTTTTATTTTTAAGTAAAATATTGTTTGGAATATTTATTCAATGTAGCATTTTTATTGACTTTGTGTTGCAGGGGTATTAAAAAGTTTTATAAAACTAATTTTAGAATTTAAAAATATTTTTATAATTTTTAAAAGAAAATTACCTAAAAAACTTTTATAATTTACTTTTTAAATACCTGCTGCCTTCAAATTTCTACACAACGTAATTTTTAAGCTGTAAACAAATCTGAACAAGGCGTTTTAGCCAAATTTTAAAGTTCAATGAAATTTTGTTTTAATATTTTCATCGATTACAAACTTTATGCTATAAAAATTTTCTTAATAACATTTTGTTTAAAAATAAAATATAAAGGTAGTTTACTCTAAAAGAAAAATCCTGTTTCTCAAGTGTTTGCAAACCCTGTATACAAAATATAATATTTCATCTACAAGCAAATTTTTTTATAAGGAAATTTTTTGGTCCTATATTTTATAAATGGTGTGGGTGTCAGTTTTTATATAAAATAATTTAAAAACCTAGTTGCGCCCTTGCTTAAAACCACGTCCACACCCAGAGGGATATCCGAACTTACCAACTGGCTTGGGTCCGCAAGTCCACTGTTGCGTGGGACATGGTAAAGTTTGTTCCAGCGCCTTGGTCCTTACTGACCTTCAGCGTCGATACTTTTTGCACTTTGTTCGTCTTCTCTTAAGCTAACTAACTACCTAAATGTCTGACCAAACATTTTTGGCCTGGCCAGAATTCAAAACAAGCCGCATCGGCGTGCGCCCAATAACACAGCGCTTTATCACACCAAGCCAGTAAATCTTCTTTGGTGGGTTCCTTTAACTCCAGAGCCTTTTTGAATTTAAAAGTTCTTTGAATTTTTTTTCTTCTTCTGCCCTCAAGCGTCATTCAGGGAATTTCTTTGTGATGGAAAAAACGTTACGAAATTTTTAAAATCTCTCACAAACCTTGACAGACACTACGAAACGACGCGACGTTTGAATGGCTTACCAAGTAAAGGTGCGTATTCACTTAGCGAACGTGTAAGACCGAACGGCAAGAAACGTATGCGTCGTCGGTACTTCTAAAGAACATTTTCTGCACACTATGTATAGTAGTATTCCTTTGAAAAATATCAGTTTCACTTTTATAACTTCTATCACTTGCAACTGATCATAATCATTTTATCACGTTACAAATGCAATTTGAAATATTATTAAACATTTATTGGAACGGAGGAGAATGAGACTGCACGCATACGTTTGCTAAATTTTGACGTCAGATCGCATGTCAAACAAAAAGTGAGCACATTTTTGGCGTATACGGTCATGCCCATTCTATTTTTCCGCGACTTCTTGATCCGTAATTTGCCATTTTATTGTATATCTTAAAAATAAAAAAGTTATTATGGTGAGCCACCTGCTAGGGACACCGGCATATACCAATGCTACAAAAACGTATAAAAACTTCGAAATGTAAAACACTTTTAAAATTATCATGGCATCACCAAAAAACACATTTATATATTTTTTGAAGAATATTAATTAAGGTATCTTTGTATATTAGAAAATCGGCAACAAATCTTTGATATTATTGTTAATAATGATAATGTTTTTTCTTGCTGGTGTCCTAAATGTAAAATAAGCCCTTGACATATATTAATGCTGTAAATATGACTATTTCTGACTAGAACTATAATAAGCTGGTTTGAGCTGGGTGTTTTAGATAAATATAGGCAACACTGAAGAACAATACAATGCAGACAAATTTTAGATACGATTTGGTACACCATGAAAGATAAATTTATGTATACATATATTTTACATCTATTAGTAATATTCGTATTTCTGGCTGTACAAATAAAACACACCTTTTGTATATTTTACAAATTTGAAAATTTACATATATAAATAACACATTAAATTTGTAGCCCTGTTTATTTCGATACTGTGATATATTTATGTCCCCTTTAGGTATATCCCTGACTATATTATAAGCATTAAGGATCAAATATTTATCAAATAATTATAAAATACTTAGTATCTACCTTAAGCCATTAGGGTGTCCGTTATTTCCCAAATCGTTTTTTTAGCGATGCCCTCTGAACTTTTAGTTTATAGCCTAAAAAATACATTTATTTAATGTAAAAATGCTTTTAATTTCTGATTTAAATCGTGCCAAAATCATGTTGCTTTTTACGTTTAAATAAAAAAAACAAAAAACAAAAAAATCTACTTATTGCATATTCTGATGCAAAATTTAATGCTCTACAAAAAGTTTCCTTAAGAATTTTTGATTAAATCACTCCTTTAAAAGGAATTTACCGTTAAACGTTGAGTTAAGATTGAATTGTGGCCATCCTCGGAAATTTAATAGTAAACCGGCATTTTTTAATAAAACACTCTGTATATTACATCACCATTAAAAATATATTTTAAAGGGCTTTAAGAAAATACCACATTTTATATATCTATCTCTTAAAGTTGAAAAATATGGCCATTCAAATTTGAAAACTATGGTAAATTTTTATTATATCTTTAGCTTTTTAGATTTGGATGACCATATTTCCAAAACTATAAGAGATAGACATATTTAATGTGGTATTTTCTTAAATTTCATAAAAATATCTATTTAATGGTGATGTAATATACAGAGTTATTATTAAAATATGCCGGTTTGATATTAAATTTCTGAAGATGTTCACAACTCAATCTTAACTCAACATTTAACGGTAATTAACTTTTAAAAGAGTTACTTAGTCGAAAAGTCGTAGGAGAACTATTTTGTAGAACGTTAAATTTTCCATCAAAAATGCGATGAGTAAATTTTCCATCTATTTGTGTCTAAGAAAATAAAAGAAAAATGTCCAAAATCCCATGTTATTTAAATGGGAAAAATAACATGATTTCGGCACGGTTTAAATCAGGAATTAAGAGCATTGTTACATTGGATATAATATTTTAGGGTATAAACAAGAAGTTCAGGGGCGATCGCTAAAAATAATTGATTTGGAAAAAAAGTTACATAATGAAGCACAATTTTAAAATAATTTTCGTATTAAAATAATTAAAAATAACAATTGAAAAACAGAAACTTAAAATAATAACTAAAATAACATTGCAAGTGCGAATTTAAAATTTACGCATTACAACATAAATAATGGGCGAATTAAATTATCTTACATTTTAGTTAAGATAACTTATCTTTCTTTTTTTCTAAATAAATAAAAAATAAGAATATCTGAATTCGGTTAAAGCAAATAATTAAAATATATGTGTAAAAAGACTTAAGAATAGTGCATTAAAATTTGGCGATTTTCTCTAAAATATTTAAAACAGTAATATTTAAGCTAAAAAACCAAATTTATATTTTTTTTATAAATTTAAAAAATTTTGCGATTTAATTTTTTTAACTTTGCTTTTATTTGACTAACTTTGTATTTTCCAAAATCTGTATATTCTTTACAAATGTAGCTGTGTACGGTTTTAATACATAAGTATTATTGTTTTATGCTTAAGTAATTGCATAAAATATTTGATCCTTCATTTTTTTTTAGTGTAATTAAAGTTATACGTGTGTCTTACCACCCTGTTTTGTAAAAACACTACCCATATAGCTTGACCACACCTATTTCTTGATTGCGCATGCAAAATTCCCAGTGTTGTTTTGTTTGTTTTTGTTTTAAGTGTCCAGGCCCATTGTAATTTTAATTCTACTCATATGTGTTTTCACAATTTTTTACTTTATAATTGTCATTTTATTGGTAAGAAACTTGTTGCAGGAAGCCTGTGGCATTTTAACCAAATATTTATTAGTTTTTATAATTATAGGTATTATTCCAAAGTTTTAAATTTCACAACAACCAATAGTTACTAGAGGGCATACCCAATAAGAAATTCTCATATCACAATTCGAAATATCTTTTTTCTAGATATGGGCAATTTTGTTAGCAAGATAATAGGTTTAAAGACGCTCAAGAGCTTGTATTAAGTTTTTTTTTCTTTTCTTTACAAATAAACGCTTTGCGGAAGATTTTTAATTAGTAAATGAAGTCTAACCTATATCACTGAAATTAGATACATACTATAATACCCATTTTTGTAAAAGATAAAACTATTATAAAAACAAATATTGAAAAAAATGTCATAGGGTTTCTTACTGCAAGATTGCTAAACAAAAAGAAATTAATTTAACATTTAATGGGGCATATAAATATATTGCTCTCGTTACATTTGTTATTAAAATTTAAAATCCACTAAAAATTGTTAGAATACTAAAGAGATATATTTAATACAGAAGTTTTTTTCTAGCCATATACTACCCATTTTGTGTAATAGTAACAAATAACATAAAAATTGACCATAGAATACAACCAGTCTGAAACACTGACCATTAGATTTTGGCTTTTTACTATTAAAACCACCTCATAATGTGCTAAATTTAACAGGGTGTTTTCCTATTGCAGTAAAAAAATAAAAACCTAATTATAAGCCCGTTTCGTAAAACATATACAGTGCATTTCAATAAATCCCCATCACCCCTATTCTGTTTATTTTTAGGGAAACACATTTTTTTGTTAAAATTTAGTTGTCCAGGGTTATACCCTCCCTCCACCAACACAAACGTCAAAAAGTTTAAATGGGAAAGGGGTTCAAGTGATACTTCATTTTACAGTGATTTTAATTATCTGTTTAACGGACTCTAGCTTTTTAAACCCGGTTCAGTAGTTTCCGGAAAAATCTACTTTAAAAACCTGGGGTCGTAAGTCCCTGTAACTTTTTTTTGATGGTAAAATCAAATTTAGTTCGTAGATAAATCACCCAAAAGTGGGCATTTTTTAATGGATGGTGTTGTTTTCAGTTATTTTCTTCTACTTTTGGTCCAGCCGGAAACGACCGTAACTTCTCTTATTTTAAATGTGATACCCGGTATATTTTTATTTTTTCAATAGTCAATGTCAATCCTAGTAAAATAACACTTCGTTTGCTACTTTTTGATTTCTAACCTCTATATAGTTTTAGTTTTTTATTCTAAATCTAGAGTACCATAACTATAATAAAACTTTAAGTTTTGGACCAAGTAGTCACGGGAAAATAAATAGTTACAATTATTTTTCGTAACTCCTCCATTTTAAATTAAAAACTAAACTTATTTATAGGGTAGATGTCATAGAGTAGCCAATAGAGTGTTACAGTACTCGCAATGACATTGTCTATTTAAGTAAATAAAAATATACCTGATGTCCCATTCAAATGGGAAAGCTAAGGTGATTTTTGGCTAAACAGTAAGTAACAGAAAACAACTAAAGATATAAATAAATGCTTATTTAGGTGATATATCTATGCACCAAATTTTATTTTGATATTTTAAAAAATAAAAAGATTTAGCAGTGCTATTGTAACAATAAAAGTCCAGTGGCGTCTTAAGCCACAAGTATACTTTGGCCACAATAAATTGATAATGAATACCTAGTAAGTAACTCCGGTTACAGTAGTTTTAAATCAATAAAATAATTTTTTAATTGGGGTAACTAGGGTTACTGACTTTTTAAACCAGTAAAGTACATTTTTCGTTAAGGTGTTTTTCTCAATTTCTAGTAAACAGAGTATAGGTACACAAATATTTCTGAACAAAAATGTAGACCATTGGCTTTACACTTTTTTTTATTTTATTAAGAAAACTGACGTCACATAAATTTTGGGGTCAATTTTAATGTAAAGGAAATATCAGTAACGCAGTTTAAAAATATGTAACACACAAAAAATGCTACTTATTGGGCACTGCACATGTTAATATCCCCTTACTTAATTGGTAAATTGGTTTACTTAATCAATATTTAGGATCTCATAAAATTAAATATTCTAACAATTTTTTTTTCCAAACTGCATCGCAAACAAGATATAGCTGTGTATTTAAATTAAAATGAACTCCTAATTCAGCTTACTCTACCATGACTTATTGCAGGATAATAAGTTGGGAGACATATGCTTTTCTTTGAGATACGTACCGACCGCAGGAAAACTGACTGTCGTCATACTGGAAGCTAAAAATCTAAAGAAAATGGACGTTGGTGGCCTTTCTGGTAAATATAATATATTTCGTTTTCTTCAAAAAAGATCAGAGCAGAATGACTTTAAACTGATTTTTTTACACTTTTAGGGTATAAAAAAATTAATTAATTAATATTATTTAATTGAAAAATCACCATGCAAAGTCTGACCACACATAACTGCAACGAGCCCCCAGCGTAGCTCAGACGTGCTCTTGCTTTCCGAATATAGGGGAAGGAGGGGCAATAAAATATTATATTTTCAATTTTTACAAGTTGTAATAAAAGTATCTAAAATAAATTAGGAAAATTAGGCTTTTTTAATGTAGGTCTAGAGTTACCGCTGCTTAAGTTTACCCAAAAAATAGGAAAACATTTTAAGAATAATATTTATTAAACTTACATAAAATCTCTATCCTTGCCACAACTCCCAACATTGAATTCTAAATTTCGTAAAAACATAAATATAATTAGGGCCAGAGACAAAAAATTTATGTGTTACCAGATTTTGGAAAGCTTACTTAGAAAGTTAGTCTCAGGCCTGTTTTACATACAACGTGTCCAAGATAAGGATCGAGTATTTTCGGAGATATCCGGAAAGCGCCGAAAATTTAAAAATTTGATTTCATTTTTTTCCTGGTTTTATTTAAAATCGGATTTTAAAATAAATTGTATATTTGCATTGCTACTTTTTCTGCTCTATCGAATGGTGGTATTTTATTTGAACTGCGACGTGTCGTTTTTGTAGGACCATCATCAACTTTATTATTTAAATACGTTCCTGATATTTTAATATTAAAATTTTAAAGCAAATTTTTATACAAATTTAATGATGTATCACACATTGGGGTTTAATCCTAGTACGGATCTGTATATTAGGAAATATGCTAAAAAATAATTTACTTCACATTTTAATTTTATAAATGACTTTAACAAACCAAGAAGAACTTAACAAAAACTAACATCATTTTCTCAATTTTTTTAAATACGGTCTTGATATTTTTATATTAAAATTTCAAAGCCAATTTTATTTTAAATGTATAGATATGGTTCAGCCGTAATAAGGCCCTGAATTTTTCAGAATTTGGTTAAAATAATAAGTACTACCTTTTAAAGTAATACATTACTTTAGTAAAAATAATAACTTAAAAATGCAAAAATAATAAATCATCAAATGACCTACTTTTACTTATACAATAACAATAAATATAAAACTTGTCTTAACTTTTTTCTAGTCAGGTAAACCAAGAAACAAGCAAAAAAACAAGTCTTTAATAAGTTTTAGTTGGTATGATGATAAGATCCTTAATCTGCGCAAATTCAAAACAAGTTAGAAGGCTTTTATGATCATACCGTCAATGTTAAGAAAAACAAATTATCTACTACCAATTTAATTATCTACTTTAAGGCTTTTCTAATATTTTAGATAAATTACAGTAAACAATTATAAAAGATGTTTTGCTTGTTTTTAGATTTACCTAAGAAAAAGCTGAAACAAGTTTCGTTATTTTATAAATGAATCATGTAATAATTTATTATTTGTGCACTTTTACATTATTTTTTTTTATAAACAAGTGTATTGGTTTAAAATGTAGAACTTACTATTTTTACCGAATTCCAAGAAATACAGGGCCTTATTACGGTTAAACCATATTGTGAGTTTTAAGCTAAATTGGCTTTAAATTTTTGATTTTAAAATATCAACACCGTATTCAAAAAATGTGAGCTTGTGATGTTAGGAGGTTTTCGTAAAATTCTGTTTGGTTTAGTAATAATTTATTAACTTAAAAAGTAGAGATAATTATTATTATAAAATTTCTAACAATACAGGTTCAGGTTTGGAACCTTATTGGCTTTTACATTTTAATATAAAAACAACAGGGCCGTATTTAAAAAAAATAAAGTTAATAATGGTCCTACAGAAATAAAACGTCGCAGTTCAAATAAAATATCAAAATTGGATAGAGTAGAAAAAGTGGCAATACAAAACTGTATTTTTTTTTAATTCGATTTTAAATAAGACCAGGAAAAAATCCAATTTTTTGTTTTTTTTTCTGGATATCTCCGGAAATACTCGGTATATTAAAACTTTTTAAACAGCATATTATTAGGCACATAAAACCCAAACTTTGTTTCCATTTAGCTGACTTTGTATCTCTTACCATTTCCAAGGTGACCATACTGGCCACACTTATCTTGGACACGTTGTATATTAAAAAATTCTTAATTATACTTAAAGTTTTGGTAAAAAGAAACAGAGATAAGTAAACATTTTTACTATTTTTACTTACACAAGGAAAGCTAGTTTCGATTTAGGGAAGGCGCTACTATTCTTTGTGTTATCTTTATCCTTGTCTATCCCAAAACTGTTTTTTAAATTGTGCTCTGGCAGGTAGCCGAACTTTAGCAAGAAAGATTGTACGTACAATATCATAACATTGGATCTCCTACAAAAATTTGTATTTCAATTTTAAAACTTTTAGTTTTGATAGATAATTTGTTAAATTAAAAAATTAACATTTTCATAAGAAATATTTTAAATTAATAATAATTTTATATTTTCACTTATCTAAATGCCCCAAGCAATGGTCATATTATTATACTTTATATCTTTTACCTTAAAAAGTTTTTGTTTGAACGTTGTAACCTAATATAAGGTTATAGACCAGTTTGGCAAAAATATTATTTTATAATTTTAAGGGCTTTAAATGGACTTTTATTTTTTTAACTCAATCTGCCCATTTTCCTCCTACCATCGTTAATTTTCGCTTCATGCGGTTGCGCGCAGTTATGTGTAGCCAGACCTTAACACACATATAACGCTGTAGGCATTGTGGAATTTTTTACATCTTACATGCTTAATACACAAAAAACTATATTGAATTTTAGATCCATATGTAAAGATTGCTTTAATGCAAAATGGAAAGAGACTGAAAAAGAAGAAGACAAGTATCAAAAAATGCACTTTAAATCCGTATTATAATGAATCATTTACATTTGAAGTACCATTTGAACAAATACAGGTAGGTTTAATCTTGGGAAATAAATTACCCGCAGGCAGGGTTGGGTAGTATTTATTTACTCGGTATTCTGAGTCCTCTTCAGAATACATTAGGCTGGCATTTGACTAGTATTCGAATACATCTGTGTGTTTGGTATTCGACTGAATACCTACTTTGTCGGGTCCTGATTTTTATCCTTTATTTTTGAATTCTCAATATTAGAATGAACGGTATTCAAGATTTGTATTCGAATACACGATTCCAGTATTCGACCCAACTCTGGCCGCAGGTATATTAATGAAATGTGAATTGCGATATTTTTCGCTATTATCCAATCTAATAAAGGTTGTATCTTTGTGACATATAACTGATAAAACGTGTTATATTGTGGTAATAATACGTCATATCCTATTCCGCGCCCAAGCTTGCCACAATTCTCCAAACATCCGTCCAAACTAACCAAACTGTTTGCGCGCTCCTTTGACGCCAAAAATCCAACAAGCTCTGAATCACCGGCGAATCATTCGCCAAGCCCTTGAAACGACGTAAATTTCGTCCACGCTCACGCTATGTGGCGCCGTATGCGGCGTGGAGCGGCACGGCGAATTGTTGCAAGTCTGGACGCGGCTTAGCCAAAATTAAATACGTCAGCTAGAAACATTTTAAATTTCAACAATATTTTCCATTCTTTTTGTAAGTAATTTTTAATATTGAATAAAATTTATTTCACAATTTGCAAGTTTAAATAACTTAACAATGTTGCCACTGCATATGTAAAACGCGTCTCGGTGACGTAGGCATCGCTGAACTGCACCACGTGGAGATGCGGTGCGGCGTTTTAAATAATTTTGCGGGCTATCTACTAAAAAGCAAGTTTTGGAAAATAATAGAAAAAAGGTATTAAAATTCATTCTTTCCACATCAAAAATTTGGTTCTTTAGGCAGACATATTATATTTTTTACTTTCTAATTACCTTATAAATAAATAAATATATCATTTGGTACATACGTATATGTATACCTACCACGAATATACTAAAATAAAATAGACTTATGCGCTGAACAAAGAAAAATGACACCCCCATGTGTAGGGTTGCCATCCAACCCGATATATCGGGACTGTCACCGTTATTAGAGCATATGTCCCGTCGTCCCGATTTTACAGCGAAAAGTCCCTATTTACGATATGGAACAGAATATTTAATTTTGTATAAACCCATTTATTAGAATTAAAAAATAATAATCAAAATACTCTTTTTCGATGGATTGACTTGAAATTTTAACACAAAGTAGGAAATAGCCCAAGATACAAAACCTATATCGAACCGAAGGGCGCCAAAACCCTGGGGGTGGTTGCCACACCCCTGGTGGGTGGAAATTTTGTACTACATTTTAACAACGGAAATCGATTGAAACGGTGATTCTAAACAAAAATGTTTTTACATTTTTTCGTAAAACTAATACTTTTCAAGTTATTCGCGATTAAATGTATTTATTTTTTGACAAAAAACGAAGTTTTTAATGGGGTTTTCGCGAATAACTCAAAACTTATGCATTTTAATAAAAAAAACTGTAAAAAGCAAAATTGTAGGTTTTAAAATGACAAACAAAGTTGTTTTATTGTAATTTTTCTACGACCAATATGAACAAAGATACGACGTGTTAATGGTTACCTTTTTTCCTTAAATGTTAAATTTGATAGGTTCAAAGTGAAATAACGGGAAAATGCTGCATATTTTAACTTATAAAATCTTTTGTGAAGCACCTAATAAGAACTTTCTTTTTTTTAAAGAAGTTTCTAGCATCAAAAAATAAAGTGAGGTATGATAAAAATAAGGTCAGTAACTAATTTTTTCTAAGGAAAAAAATTAAGACAAGCCCCTAACTACCCCCTAATTAAAAATGACTTTTACCCTTTTGCAATTCTCTTAACACATGTATTAATAATACATCCAAAAGTTGGACCAATCTTAAATGCCTCATTTCAGGAAAATTTAAGCTTAAAGTGAAAAACGATTATTTACAATTTCATATTTTTTACCCTTTTTTCCAGATAACTCCGAAAATTGAGATAAGAAAAAAATATTTAGTTTTAAATTGCAAGTTCTTTAATGACTAAGAGTTTTCATTACGTAGGTTTTCTGTCAAGTGAACATTTGGCGAGATAAATTCGATTAAAACCCTGTATTTACGAACGACCACCACCTTTTTCGAGCCCTTTGAACTCACCCCATTTAAAAACCAAGGGATCTTTAGGAATTTTACCTACGGAGCCTTGTAGCTTTGAAAAACCCTACAAGACATTTTTTTAAAAACTTTCTATCGTTAAAAATACAGGAGATGCGTTAAACAAACGAATCAATTTTTCTTCAAAAAATTCGAATAGGCCACTTCGGAGCATAAAAATCTACATAATATTTTTAAAATTAGGCATTTTAAAATAGTTTAATTTCTTGGACTCAATTTTAATACATGTATTGGGAGAATTGTTGAAAATATTAGGTCAGCTTTAAATAGGGGCTAGTAAGGGGTTGTTTAATTGATTTTTTCGTAGAAAAATCAGTTACTGACCTCATTTTTATCATAACTCACTAATTTTTTACGCTCTGATTATGTACTTTAAAAAAGTTGTATTTATATTTCTTGAAAAATACAGCATTTTCCCGTTATTTGACGTTGAATCGTAAGCTACATTTGTCAAATTTTACAGAAAACATTTTTTTCTCATTGCTTTATTTTTAAATCAAAGTTGGTATTTTTTGTATGTAAACTCGAGCACAGCTTTATTTCAGTTCTTGGTTTTTGTTTAAAAATTACGCAATGGAAAGAAAATATCGTTTTTGTAAAATTGATGAAAGTCGCTTACGATGTTTTGTCAAAAACCCATACTTTTACCTCTAAATTTGTCTTTACAAGTTATTAATAGTAACATTTTTTTATTTAACTTACTATTTTGACAGAAAATAAATATACAGTGGTTTGTAATAGCTGGTTAAATGAAAAAAGGTACAATCTTCATCATATACGACATATATTACATTGATTTAAAAATAATAATATTTCTTGCTTATATTTTAGAAAGTAAACCTGGTTATAACAGTAGTTGACTACGATAGAATCGGAACTTCGGAACCAATTGGTAAGGTTGTGCTGGGTTACAATGCTAGTGGAACCGAATTACGTCACTGGTCCGATATGTTAGCCTCACCACGCCGACCCATTGCCCAATGGCATACACTTAAAGACCCTGAAGATGAAAAGAAGGACTAAGATGCTGAAACGTTGCCTACGTAAAAATATTGATAATAATCTGCATGTTTTTAATGGTAAGACACCTTTTTGGCTAATTTTTCTTAAGGAATATTTCAAAGTCATTAAAAACAACTTAATGTTTTTTTTAAATAATTTCTTTTGGTAATAAATAAATCAAACAAGTATTTTTTTCTTTTAGAAAACTATGTATGCCATAATACCGTGGAAAAATCCTTACCCCAATGTTTGTTTGTTGCTGCATATAAGTGTAACTATGTCTATAAAAAGTAGTATTAGAGCTAACAGTTTCAAAGTTTGTTTTTAAACCTATTTCCAAAGTTATTGTATTTGTTAAAAGGTAAAAATGATCTGTAACGCATACTAACTTAAAGTTAAGAGAAATTTTGAGTCCTTAAAATGCTTCTTCTAGTAAAACTTCGCCTATGGTAGTTATCGTTCAAATATTTTTTATTAGTAGGAGTGTTGTTACATCATGAAGTATTTTAAAATAAACCGTTTTTCAAATTTTGCGTATCTAAAAAAATGCCCTTCAAGCAAATTGCATTTAAGTTTGTTGTGAACTTAACAGACATTATAAGAGGTGATTCATTACGAGGTACTTTTTTAAAGGATAAAAAAAACTTTATTAAGTTATATTTAATATTATACGAAGAACTATATCTTACATTTATTTTTTAAAGATTATAGCTTTCAAATGTTGGCTTTAACTGCGCCTAACATGTGGTCTGTTCTTAGGCTTCAATTTCCGAGCGCCAAATCAATTCGTTAAAACCATCACTTACAGTCGCAGCTACTGCCGCTATATTTTCTGCACTACGTACTGGATGTGGCTCATTTGTCAAGAATTACCCAATAATAAAAAGTGGAGTTCAAATTTTTGTGGTACAGCTAGTAGTCGACTCAATACGCCGATTATGCGTGGACCATAAGTTGTCCAAAGCGTAAGCGCACGCAACACATTACTCGGAGAATGATGATTTTTATAATACAGTTGAACAAGTCTTAGAAGTTGTGCCGAGGGCTAAGTCTTTCCAGGATAAATTGTCGAACAGTACTGAAGACAAATACCATAACAGTTTGAAATTTGGACCGTCTTATCTATTCAAAAATACCTACCTGAAAAAGTACCTCTAAATGAATCACCCCTTTTTTGAGTCCAGCTTACATAAATTTCTTTCAAAAGATCCAAGCTAAACGAATAATTCAGAAGTCTATGTCCACCCCAAATTTTTTAAAATCTTTATTTTGTAACAAGTGTTATCAGTTTTCCAAAATACTTTATGAATTTTATAAATCTTGTAAAAAGGTTTATACAAAAAAAACTAGGGAGTTTGTCAAGACAATAGATATTATATTTAGATAAGTTAATTTTTAATTAATGATAAAAAGCATGTAAAAATACTAGTCTGCACAAAATTATGAAGTTGTTAGACTAACATTATTGGTGTTATTTTATACTATTCTTGTAGATGAGAAGGTAAATTTTTAAATGAACAAGATATCAAACTTAACAACAGCAATATTTAAAAACCTTTTTAAAGGTGTATCCTGTTGTTAAATTTTAAAAACCTAATCGCTTAGGTATATTTTAAAATAAAAATAATAAACCAGGGCCTCCGGGAGCCTTGTCGAGCCCCCTTATTAGATAAAAAAATTAAACAAAAAAATGAAGAGCAAAACAAAGTCCTCAGCTACTTCAAACCTATTTTATTTGTTTTTGTTTTTAAATCAGCCATCTTAAATCCAAAAAGCGTATTTTACTAATGTAGAAATAGTTAAGTTTAGGAGTTTTACTATTTTTGTTTTTTTAGGAAAGTTCCTATTGAAGTAAAAGTTTAAAAGCTCTTGTAAGATTTTTTCTTATTTACCTATTAAAAGCATTGTGAATCTTAATAACATCCCATGTTTTATAAATTTTATAAACCAGATGTACCAATAATATCAAGAATAGCATAAAGTCACATCCACAAAATCTTACAACACATTTTTACATTTACATATAAATACCGCATGTGTTAAAAGTAATCATGATTATCATATCATCGCAATGTTATATTTAGTAGTTTATAGTTTACATACAGGGTGTACGGAAATTCCTTCCGTATATTTTAAGGGGTGATTCTACACAAAAATATATGAAAAAAAATTCATATGAACATAGGTCCTAAACGTCTTAGTTTTTGAACTACAGGGTGTTAAAAATTTAAAAATAATGTCTTTTTTATAATAACTTTTATACCAATTTAAATATTTTAAAAAGTTTGGAGGACGCCTCCTATACACCAAAACTCATTTTTTGGATGCAAGAAAAAAATTACCAGTGTCGTTCATGAGGGGTTTAGGGTAATATATTTTTAAGAAAAAAATGGTACGCCACTGCATTTTCCTAAAATAAAAATATTTCTCAATACTTTTTATTTGATGCACGTTTTCCGCGTAAATAAATAAAAACCATTTCTCGGCATGGTCAAATTCCTTCCTAATTATAAAGAATAAATATCGAAGGTAATTTTTCACTGTAGAATTCGATATTATCCATACAAATTTACCGTGCCGGGAAATGTTTTTATTTATTTACGCGAAAACCGTGCATCAATTGAAAAAAGTCAAGAGATCAAATTTGTGTTAAACTAAATGGCATATAAAAAATATTATTAGTTTAGAAAAGTGCAGTGGCGTACCATTTTTCTTAAAAAATATTTACCTTAAAAAAATATTTTCTTGTATGCCAAAAAATGTGTAAATTGGTATAAAAGTTAATATAAAAAAAACAAAATTTTTATAATCTTTAACACCATATAGTTCAAAAACTAAGACGTTTAGGACATATGTTCATATAAACTTTTTTCATATATTTTTTTGTGTAGAATCACCCCTTAAAATATACGAACGAAATTTCCGGACACCCTGTATTTACGATATGTTAAAAAGCGTCGTTGTTGTAAGATACACATTGCACTAGAGTGTATATATTTAGTTTTTACACAAATATAAATTAACCAGATTTATTTAAGCTGTTTCTCTTAGTAATGTTAACACTTAAGGGATAATTTTTTTTTTTTTTTTGATTTGCATGGTTCAAACAGAAAGATTCAAATTGATTTGGAGTAATATGTTTTTCTTTAAGATTTAAAAATACAAAAAGGTGACCACTGACACCCTTCGTAAACATATTCATAAAAGTAAACAATTACATAATTATTGTATCAACAGAAAGATACAGTCGGATTCTTTAAAAAAGAAAGTTGTTTTGAGAGTCTTATTGGATCATACTAATTTCTTCATTAATCCGATCATACGAAACGTACAATGAAACAATATACCTGGGAGAGCGTAGTATTAAATACAATCAATATAAATAATATACAGTGCATTTCTTTAATGACCCCACTTTTATTTTTAAAACGAATCAATTTAAAAAGTAAAACATTGGGCTATGAGACTGATACATAAATACTATATTTTAGAGTATAATTGACAAATGAAAATTTCAAGTTAGCATCTGGGCGCTATCTTAGGAAAAAAATAAATGGAAAGGGAAGGGAGTCTTGTGATACATCATTTTAACGCTCTTGACAAGTACGTTATATCCTAAAATATAAAGTCATTATTTTACCTAATACAAAATGGCGCTACTTTAAAATTTACCCAAATACCGCATTTGGATGGCCATATTTCAAAAACTAATTAAGTTATTAGAAGTACCTTTTATGGTATTTTCTTAAAGCTCTTTTAAAAAACGTTTTAATGGTAATATAGTATAGAGGGTTTTTTTTTTTTTTTTTTTTTTTTTTCACCCTTTCGGGGTCATCCCACCCAGGTACGACGACCGCCCCCCTAGGTGGTGCACTGCAGCCTGAAGGCTTATTGTACCTTGACCCCTACTCCTTCTCATTCACACACCATTCATTCCATAACTTAGATGGTTGTTGCTCGGTCCGCATCCCCGAGCAGAACAACACCGTGTGCCGCGGTCACCCATCTAAATTATGGGCGCGCATTCCACTGCTTAACTCCGGTGATCGACGCTCGCCGATACAACCGAAGCCGCCACAACGCGCCTCTTAGTATAGAGGGTACTTCATTAAAAAATATATACTAGATCTTTTAAAAGCTTTAAGAAGACACTCCGTTAGGTACATCTAACTTCATTAGTTTCGGAAATATCGGCCATTCAAATCAGGCATTTAGCAGGTAACTTTTAAAGTATTGCGATTTTGTATTAGGTAAAGGTATTGACTTTATATTCTAGGGTTACAAAGTACTCGTTTAGAGCTTTAAAATGATGTGCCCCTTTCCAATTAACTTTTTTTTCAAAATGACGCCCAGCAGCAATTTTAAAATTTTCACTCTAAAATATAGTATTTATGCATTTATTTCATATCCCGAAGTTCTACATTTCTAAAATGATCCGTTTTAAAACTAATAGGGGAGGGGGACATTAAAGAAATGCACTTGTATATTAGATTCCATCGCAGAAGAAGTAAATAAACTGAGATTGTTGTCCTGAAGATCAAATTAAAATTCCTACATCTATTAGTACCGTGACTGTGTTTTTGACATTGAAAGGCTAAATCTTAAAACTGCTTTTTTATACTTTACGACAAAAAAGTTTTTCTGAGAGATTACGTTTATACCTTCTCGTTTTTCACCTCCCAGTGTTTGGATCTGCACGTCAAAGGATTTTTTATTGTTTTTTTTTCGTAAAGCCTAGCCATTTATTTATGGCTCAAAGTCAAACCCTGTAAACACCCGTTTAAATGTGCTAGTAATATAAGAATTTTATAATCTTAGACGCCAATATTATAATAGACAAGATAAGGCAGAGCAATTAATATCTAAACAGACATTAAGAAACAACGGTAAAAATTTAAAAAAGCAAATTAAGCCTTTAACTAGGTTACTTTAGGGACTGAATAATTAAAAATGATATTAACAAGACAGGGCAAGTTAATAAGGCCAAAAAAAATAAGATCAGCTAAAAGCAATCCAGATATTATAACAAATGAACAATAGTCAAGTCAACACCTTCTGAAACAACTTTCTTATAAAATATTTCTTAAGGTTAATGTCACATTATTAAATTAGATAAAGAAAATACAATGGGTTATCCAAATACGGTAAAAGACAGTAAAATTAGTTAAACCAATAAAATAGCTTGTCTTACGAAGTTGGGCTTACTCCAATTCAGAACATTTTACTTGATTTGAAACAAAACATTTCTGTTTTTGCAAATATGTTTTTGTGTTGTTTAAATATAACAGAATAAAACTTGTTGTAGTAATATTTGACTAGTATTTCAAAATTTATTTTAAGTTTTCGTATAATCGTTCATTAAAGTTATAAATTAACTATTGAACGACTGGTTCTAATTTGCCGACGTAAAAAATTCTGGTTACACCTAAAAAATCTTAATGTAATCAAATTTTACATGTACATATTTAGTAGAATTGTTCCATAGTTTTTGGTTTTACGTTATTTTTGTACATAGGACTAGAAGCCTACTCAAACCATACCCCTAAATGTAGAAATATTATTAAATATATGTGTAAAATATATTATACATAAGTGTAAACTAAAATATAAACAAAATTTTACAAACATTTCTGTTAAAATTAAAATTTTATTATAGATTTAAAATAAAAATAAAAAGGACAAACAGTTTATGTTTACTTTATACAAATTTTTAAGAACAGATATTGTATTTTTTTAATAATTAAGGCAAAAATAAAACAAATTGTTATAGGTCACCCTCTAAGAAATAAACAAAGACAAAATTGTTGGTTTTCTTCATGGGTAAAAAAAATGTGAAATCGCTACAAATCAGACCATGTTTGGTCCTGGCTGTGTCTGTCTAATAGACAGGGTGATTTACTTCCGCAAAAGTTTTCTTTTTCTCAGTGCTCAAGCAAAATTTCAATCTACATTTAGAAAAAAAAATCCACCAAGTTTGTGCTCTCAACAATAATTTTAGGTGCTTACAAATTAAATTTAAAGTTTTCCCATTTAAAATGCATGTAAAAAATGTTTTTTTTTTTAATTTCTAATGCTTAGCCACGTTTAACTATATTGTAAATAAATCGTTTTAATGAACCTTACGGCATATTGATCGCTTTTTGGAATTGCATAAGAGTTTTTTAGGTAACTCGAACTGGTTCGCCGGTAGAAGTCATCAAAATTGATTTTTCCTTTTTTTTCGATTTTTTAGAAAACCGCAAAAAACAAGGAAATAATTAATAGTTTAAAAACTAAAAAACACGCTTTTATATGCAACCGAACTAAAAATTAGAAAATAATTTTTCAATAAAAAAATATTGTCATTTCATAGTAAAAAGCATGGGGTGCATTTTACTATTTTTTCATAACTTTTCCATCATAGATATTTGCAAATATAATAATTATTACATTTAATATATTTATCACCCCACGCTTTTTACTATGAAATGACAATATTTTTTTAATGAAAAATTATTTTCTAATTTTTAGTTCGGTTGCATATAAAAGCGTGTTTTTTAGTTTTTTTAAACTATTAATTATTTTTCATTTTTTAGTGTCTGCTACTCTTGACAAAATGGCGAAAAAATTTTTTAATGAACAAGAGTGGCAAATTTTAAAATTTTTCCAACAGATTGCAACTCACTAAAAATTTCTTCTTCATTAAGTAGCAAAGTTTGAAATTTTGCCAACAGATGGCAATCCAGGCAATGTTTGGACCGTTGCCAATATATTGCAACCCACTAAAAAATTTCTTCTTCATTTAATAGCAAAGTTTGAAATGTTGCCAACAGATGGCAACCTAGGTGTTGTTTTTATAATATAATGGAATTTTTTTTCCTGGCGATCCAAAAAGATAACGGGATACTGTTTGCAGATTATTGCATTGTCATGTTTCCTTAATACGTGTGCAAAGTTTCAAAGAAATCGAATAGCTGGAAGTTGGTTAAAATTAGGCTCAAAGATTCCGTTACATAGCCAGATAGTTACAACCCAAGTTAATAAAAAGCGTGTTAACGGCATTTATTAACTGTTATTGTTCATAAAAATTGAACACCAATGGTGCAACTAACCCAATTGTGTAAAAGAACTTATTAATTTTTATTGTTCATAAAAATTGAACACCAATGGTGCAACTAACCAAATTGTGTAAAAACTAAAAAATTTCTTCTTCATTTAATAGCAAAGTTTGAAATGTTGCCAACAGATGGCATCCTAGGTGTTGTTTTTATAATATAATGGAATTTTTTTCCTGGCGATCCAAAAAAGATAACGGGATACTGTTTGCAGATTATTGCATTGTCATGTTTCCTTAATACGTGTGCAAAGTTTCAAAGAAATCGAATAGCTGGAAGTTGGTTAAAATTAGGCTCAAAGATTCCGTTACATAGCCAGATTGATAGATAGTTACAACCCAAGTTAATAAAAGCGTGTTAAAAGGGTGGACATATAAAAGAAATGTTCTCCAAGCAATATTTTATGAATTTCCAGGTAGTTTTACGGCTAAAAACGTAAGAATTTGATAATATTACTAATCGTGCCATTTAAATTAAACTTTATTTTTTATTACTTACAAAATTCTTACAATAATGATTTTTCTGAAGTAAATATGATTTTTCGAGTTACACATAAGAAAGAGACAAACGCAATTTCAAAGAGCGTGAAAGGCCGTAACGTCCATCAAAACGATATAATATACTAAAAAGTGGCTAAGCATTAGAAATTTGAAGAAAAAAGGCATTTTAAATGGGAAAACTTTAAATTTGTTGGCCTTTCTACATGTAGATTGAAATTTTCCTTGAGCAAGCACCGAGAAAAAAAACTTTTTGGAATTAAATAACCCTAGTGTCCATCCATTTATTTGTATATTGAAAACATAGACCAAAAGTCATAAATATTCATATATAACTTATTTTCCCTTAAAATTGATACCATTTAGAAAAAAAATGTTTTAAATATCTTCTGACGTTTGTTCTAGATATAGGGTAGAATTTCACAAAACTCTCATATAGAATCACTTGTTAAACCACATTAAAAAATAGAAGAGAACTGAATTTTCATGCACTTAAAGCTTTATTGAAGAAATGGCAATACCTATATAATTCTAGACCTTTAACTAGTTTAAGAAAATGAAATCTGATAAGCATTAGATACCTGTTTTAACATTAAACGGAAAGGTTACATTAAATTTTTTTAAGTTAGTTTAAATTGTATAAAAGAATTATTTGTTTTTAGAATGTGAAAATATCACATAGGACAGGATAGCTCAAGTTTTTAAAACCGATTATTATACACCATTCCTTTGAAAAATGGTTTTTAATATACAGGATGTTACAGAATTTTGTTAATAAAATTTTAAAGACATTATAAAAAAGTTTATAAACATGGGTCCGGAAATGCATTGTTTTTCAGATACATTTTTTAAATTTTTTTATCCGATTTTGATTTAAAAATTTGGCAGTGTTATTTTTAGATTTAAAATTGCTCATCTAGATCACATTTAATAAAGTTAACTTTATTCAGAGGCGTCTTAAGCGTGACCTTTACGAATATTTCTAAAATAATGTACGCTACTGACTTTTGTAAAAGTGGTATGTTTTATTTAAATTAGGCAAGTAAAAATACATCGATTTGGGTTGTTAAACATTTTTCGTAATTTGTTTTGACTTAAGTCTTAGAATGAAATACAATTTACTTAATTTCATATCCCTGACCCATTCAAAAACCATTCGTTGGTTTAAGGTTATTGACAATAAATTAAGCGTTTGTTATTAATGTTATTTTACTATTTATAAAATAATGTTTAAAATATTTTCAAAAAAAAATCCCTATGTTTCCTGTGTAGTTCAGGGGTAGGTATACAGTGTGTAGATTTTTTTCTTAAAAACTAAACAATACTTAGAACTTAAGAGCTAAAAAAGCTGTACTTCTTGTTTAATCCCAATAAAATATATAATCTGCATAGAAGGCAGCGGCGTTCATCTTTTTACAGAAATATTCATTTAGGTACCGCCTAAGACGCCACTGGAATGAATAAATTTATCAAAGTTACATTCAAATTAGCCTTTTAGTGCTACAAATAATACAGCCAAATTTTATCAAAAGCGGATGAGAAATATTTAAGATTTGATTAAAAGCCCTTTAAGTTTAGTATCTGAAAAGCAACGTAATTTTGGAGCCGTGTTATATAAAAAATATTTTTTTTCATATTTTTGTAGTAGAATCCCTTAATTTTTTTAACAACATTCTATAATACCCTGTATAAAAACATGACCTAATACCAGTATTTTATGCATATTATAAAAATATTTAAAAAAATTATTAAAAACTGATATGGTTTTTTACTTGTAACTACGATATACAGGGTGCGACAAGCAAACTTGCTGATCTAAAAGGTAAATAAAACAAAATTTGTATATTTATACTTATTTTTCTACGGAATTAAAAATTTAAAAGTACAATGTTTTAAAAGTAACACTGGTCCATTGTCAATGAACTCAGTCGATTTCTAAAGCTACGATCAACTCTTTCCAACATAGCAATGGGTATTTCGGCTATTGCACGGCGAATATTCTCCTCTAGGTCAGCTATGGTTCTTGGACAATTGTTGTAAACAATAGACTTTAGATATCCCCATAAAAAGAAATCACACGGTGGTAAATCGGGCGAGCAAGCCGGCCATGGAAAATCACCACTTAAGGAGAGTAGGCGTCCGGAAAAGTTTTCTTGCAAAATTTGAATTGCAATTCGCGCTGTGTGGGCTGTGACCCCATCTTGCTGAAACAACATATTTTTAACATTAATTCCTTGAAGATTAGGCAGAAAAAATTTGGTAATAATGTTAACATATCGTGCTGAAGTCACAGTTACTGCACGATCGTTTACCTCAAAAAAGTAAGGACCAATTATCCCTTTTTTAATATTGCGCATCAAACTATTTCGCGTTAAGAATGAAGGGGCGTCTCGTAGAGTTCTCTGGGGTTGTTGGCAGTCCAGTAGCGCATGTTCTGTTTGACGATCGCTCCCGACAGATGAAAATGTGCCTCATCGCTAAAAAATACAAGTGCGTCATCAGGCAAGTTTGCAAGCAACTCTTCACAGGCATTTCGTTGAGCAACAAAATCGCCTTCAGTGAGTTCTTGCACCACAGCTACCCTGTATAGGTGGAAATGCAGGTCTTTATGGAGAATTCGCCTTACAGATCTATCGGAAAAACGAAGGGCTGCTGGATGCTTCCGTACCGAGCGTCGAGGAGATCGCAAAAATGCTTGCCTGACTCTCTAAAGGTTCTGAGGCGTTCTCACGGGCCGTGGTAACCCTATTCCTTTACTCATCGCTAAAAAATACGAGTGCGTAATCAGACAAGTTTGCAAGCAACTCTTCATAGGCATTTCGTTGAGCAACAAATTCGCCTTCAATGAGTTCTTGCACCACAGCTACCTTGTATTGGTGGAAATGCAGGTCTTCATGGAGAATTCGCCCTACAGATCTATCAGATCGAAGGGCTGCTGAATGCTTTCGTACCGAGCGTCACGTCGAGGAGATCTCAAAAATGCTTGTCTGACTCTCTGGTTCTGAGGCGTTCTCACGGGCCGTGGTAACTGATTTAACGATTTAAAAATATTTAGTTGTCCCTAAACTGGTTAACCACGCAGGGGCGCAATTGGGAGCGGGGGCTATGGAGGCTTAGCCCTCTCAAGATGGCGATTAGCCCCCCAAAAATTATTGGGCATTTAAAATGTATTAGTGTTTTTCGCCAAATATAGTCTATAAACTGGGGCTTAAGCCCCCAAAAAAAAACCAGTGGCTAGTTGCGCCACTGCAGCCACGAAATTATCGATTGTTCATTAGGTACAGGATCTCGGGTTCGAATATTGAAGTGTCTGCGAAACGAACGCTGCGTAGCGACGATCGAGTAGTTATTGCCTATGTATGCCTCTACAGCAAACGTGCGCCGCTGCTTTGGATAGTGCATTGCATCTACTGAAGCCGACAATGGACAATAAACAAAACTTCACGACGCCTTCTTCAAATCAGCAAGTTTGCTTGCCGCACCCTGTACAAAACTAGACCTAACCGAATGTTAGTTTTTCTAGTTAGTCTTGACACGAAGCGAAACTATACAACCTTAATGTGGATTGTTAAGATCTTATCTATATCTTGAATACCTACTGTTAAATTCTGCATTGATAATAAAAAATGTAAAATAAATTACCAAAAATTCAAGAAACTTAATATATTGTGTTGATTTTATATAATTTAATAGACATTACTTATCACAACAAATATGTTGACGATCATTATGAACAAAATTTCCAAAGGAATACCTACCTTTAACAATAATTAGATTCAACATAAACTGGGGCCGCTATTTAGGTCAGCTGATTTTTATACTGTCAGCAAACGTAAAGTATCCCAAAACATTAATAATAAAAATACGAAGAGACCAAGCATACTGAAATCATTTCCTATGTTTCACCTTTTAGAGGTTCGTTAAAAAATATTTATTAAAAAAGTTTAAACAATGTTTTTTTTGGCATTTATAAAGTTATTATTGAATGAAAAATATCACTGATGATGCCTCATGAAATTAAAAGTGGAACTTTGCCATATTCGCACTAGTATAATAATAATAATCGGTAAACTCGACATACTTGTGAAATACGTTACTATTACTACTGTATCTCTCTATTACTTCTATGCTTAAATGATCATGTCCGATCTTGACTATTTGTTTTTTAATTATTTTTAATGCTTCCAAAACTATTGATAAATAATATGCTCCTAACGTTAAGTAGCAAATTATTATATAGTTTTAGTTTAGAATATTTGTAAAATACCATTACTTAAGCATTTTATGTTTTCTTTCGTAGTACCTATATCAGAAACAAAGAGCTATAAAATTGAAAATGTTATAAAATTACAAACACTAATTCTAATGACATTTATTTATACGTTATAAGAAAATAGACTTAATACATTTTTGTCTTATTTAAAATAATTAAATAATTTAGTTTTTTTAAAGCTGTTTGTAAAAAAGTTCTAGGGTTAAAAAGCAAGCTGTGTTTAAAAAATTACTCTTAAAAAAATGTTTTTCTTAATATTTTTTAATAAAAACACATGGCGCCATCCATGTAATACTATTCTTAAATAAAGAATCACCAAAAGGAGACATTACTAAACATACAACTACATATAAACAGACAAAACATGATACAATTTTACAGCCCTATGTTTATAAGAGTTACTTAAAAAGGTGTATGGAATTGTAAATCTAAAACCCTTATTACATTCACAAGAAAAATATGTTTTCTCCGATCAGACGACAAACTACATACCCCAAAATGCAGTAATGCTGTAGGTTATGGGCTTTGCTAAGCAACGTTTTACAGGAGCGGCTAGAAAAATTATTCCCGGCACCAGCCAGGAATATTTTTTTCACACGCTTAACTTACCCTATGCTTTAAATATAGCTGTTGAGGGTTGTCAAAGTCAATTAACAATACATGAAAACAGTGCTTGGTCCAGTCATAAAATGGACTTTATGATAGGAACACTTTTAAAACCTTCTAAGAGATGTTCCTTTTACGAGTCTACCACGAATATTCATGCCGCCATATATGGAAGCGACGTTTGCTATTTTTAAACAATGTGCCAAAAATGGTAAATGTTATGCCGCCGCCAGACCTTGGGCCATCTACGACAAACTTTGGCAAACAACCATTGTGTGGACGGGTAGTTCGTCTACATTCATCTTGATTGGCCCAACTTTTCTCAAGACCGTTTGCTTAAAAATTATTTGCCAAATGTTTCGACAAATAGTTCGGCCACAACTTCGCCCAATGTGTGGCAGCAGCATGAGCCATGAAACGATAACGATAACAAATATGTTTCGGGTATCGGTCTAGGCGAGTTTCGTGTCTGTAACCCCTACGATCTTTGGTAAACTGTTTAAAAATTGCATGTAAAACATTATGGTAAACTTATCCGACAAAAAAGTGACGCGTTTACCCAGTCCGACACCCAAAACATTTGACATTGACAGGCTGAGTTAAAGCGCTGCATCCATATATGACGGTATGAATATTCGTGATAAACTCGTCAAAAGAAATCCCCTAAAAGGTTTTAGGGGGTTCTATTGATGAAATCTACTTCGTTACTGGCCCAGGGACTAAAATGTATTAGTAGAGTAACGTATTCAACCGAGATCAAATAATTATCTATAATGAATTTAATAAATAATATCTTAAAACTAAAATTTAAAGTATCATTCTGATCGGAAAAACATGTGTGCAACTCGTAGTAAAAGCATATTTTCAAACTCTTGTTAGTTGCTAGCCTCGGCTAACACTCGTCCATACAAGCACCACCATCGTCTGGAAATATATCGCTGTTCCTACTGTTACACAATATCTGTACTATTTTTGCAAGTTTTTTATATCAAAAGATTTTAATAATGGTTGGCGATTAATGATTCCATATATGACACACACTTGCTGTTTTATTTATTTGCTGTACTAAATCTCCCACAGTATTACTACCAAAGGTGAGATTTAATAAAATTTTATGCATTTTTATCATAACAAAACTAGACTTTTTTAATGTTGCGCATTTGAAACTTAATACTGAATTAGTATACTTTTTTATGTTTAGGATGTTATTTTAAAATGAACAATAAAAAGATAATATATAACTGTAAAATTTAAAATAAAATGTGGCAATCTTTGCTCTTGTTAAAATATTAGAAAAAATAAATCATATCACCTTTCCTGTTGATAAGAAGTGCATTATTTTGTTAGATTTACCAGCATTTAACATAACTGATATGTTATTAGGATTCCACGGCATCACCAAAACAAATACAAATTACCCCATTAAGATATGAAATACTGAATTCAGGGTAGTTCGTGACTTTGAGATAGTATACAGGGTGTCCCAACTCTATTTATACACAAAATAACTTCGCCCCTGTACACGATACTAAAATAAACTTAAAATAAAAAATCTTTGTGTGGATACATTCTTTTTAATAACAGTACCAGTCAATATACAAGGTGCCTCAAAAACAGAATAATTATTGTCAAGTTTTTTTAATGGAACACCCTGTATATTTTATTAAATTTTGACTTTGCTGAAACTGATTTACTCATTAACAATTAAAAGTGAAGAAAAAGAAATTATGTTTTGGTTCAAATTATTTTAAAATAATTCTGTCACTGTAAGAGTAACAAATAATATAATAGCATTTAATTAATTACATTTCATTGTTAGAACTTCTAATAGGTAAGTAAGCAATTTAATTTATTTTAGACACATACTTACCTCCTCAATTTCACTAAAAAACAGCAATCCGTCAAAAATGACTGGTTTTTAGGTTAAGTAAGTAAATATGTATCTAAAATAAACTAAAGTTGAATTTATACAGACAAATAACATAAAAATAAAAATAACATAAAAATAACATAAAAATAAAATAAAAGTTAACTATACATTTTTCCCATTAGACATTTATACAGACACATAACATAAAATAAAAATAAGAAATAACCTTGTAAGATGACCAACTTTTAACTTCTAATGTTATTTTTATGTGAAATCGCAACTGCGCATGTACTTTAAAATATTTGACAGAGAGACAGATAAATTCACTTAAATATGACTTAACTATTGGTAGTTCTTACAATGAAAGGTAATTAATTACATGTTATTATATTATATGTCACTTTGACAGTGACAGAATTATTTTAAAACTCGCTTTTGCCCGCCGCACTGCACGCGTTAAATTTTATCTCACCAGATTTAGATTTAACCAGAACTAACCAAAACAATTCCCCCTTTTCTTATACCAGCCATGCGTTTGCAATGTAAGCGCAAAAAATGTGTTCATTTACGACTTCACATTAGAAATCTTGAAAATATTAGTGGTTCTTTAATGTATTAAGCATGTTTTTATACAAATAAACCTTCCCCTTGAATCACTCTATCTATTAAAAAAAATTGCATTAAAATCTGTTGACTAGCTTTAAGGATCTAACCATACATACATACATACATACAGACAGGCACGACTTTGCTTTATACTATGTAGTAATAATTAAAACCAAAATAATATTTTCTTTTATCACTTTTAATTGTTTATGTAGTTATATCCGCATACTGTTAATATCTCAAAAACCAGCAATAATTGACGTATACTGTGTTACACATTTTTGATGTAGAATTTAATAGTCAAAATTTGATAAAATTTCCATTAAAAAAAAACAACTTGACAATAAAAATTTAGTTTTTGAGACACCTTATATATTAACTGGTACTGTCAATAAAAAGAAATGTTTCCAAATAATCAAATGGACCAAAAATTTTATTTTCCGAAAAAAGTCATTCTTTGTAACAATTTTTGTTTGTAAAAAATAGGATTCACCAAGAGAAAAGGTTGATTTTTGTGTACAGGGTTCGCAAAACTTAGAAAACATTTTTTTTCCAAGAGTAAAGTACCTTCATTTTTCATTTATTTTCAACTATTTTAAACTTTATTAATGTTACAGATGTATCAAAGAGTTTTATAAAACTGATGTTGGGATAATCAAAAATAAAATATTTTAATTTTTCATAATAAAATGACCCAAAAAACTCACATAATTTGTTTTTTAACCCCTACTCACTCCAAATTCCTACACAATACAATTTTTTAGCTGTAAACCAATGTAATCAAGGGTTTTTCGCCAAATTGCGGACGGAGTTCAATAAAATTTAATATTATTGGTTTTATCAATTACAAACATTATTTTAAATACATTTTCCTAATGACATTTTGCTTAAAAATTGAAAATAAAGGTAGTTTACTCTTGGAGAAAAATCATGTTTTTAAGTTTTTGCGAACCCTGTATACAAAAATTAACATTTTTGTCTTCGTGAATCCTGTTTTTTTAAAGTAAACATTTTATAAAGAATGACTTTTTTCTAAAAATTTAATTTTTGGTCCATTTGTCCTCTTGTAAACCTCATCGTTGGACAGCCTGTATAAGAACGTTAGTAAAAATTACACAAACTAAGTAATTTGTTTTCTATCCTTGTATTTTATTAAAAAAAAATTACTACATTTACAAAATTGAATAAGCTAAACTTCTGGAAACATTTATTGATATTAAAAATATAAATATTAGTGCTTGAGCCACTAACAAAATTGACTTAATAATTACCCTTTAAAAAACCTATTTCGGGAGGTTCCTTTTCACAGGTCTACCACAAATATCCATACCGTCCATATGGAAGAGGCACTTTAACCGAGCCTGCCAATTTTGACATGCTATGGGTGTCAGACTGGGCGACTCGTTACTTTTTGTCGGACAAGTTTACCACAATGTTTTACATGTATTTATTAAAAATTTTGCCAAAAATAGTAAGGGTTAAAATCACGAAAACCGCTCAGTCCGATACCCGAAACATGTCATTTTCGAGCCTTAAGCTGAATTTATAGATTGACGTTTCCGTCACCGATCGCCGTTTATGTTTCTGATATGGTATATGGAAACGGTAAAAAGAAAATATAAATTGACCAAAGGAAAGTTGTTGTTTCATCTTCTTACTAAAAACGTCAAACGGCAAACAAAAACAGAAACGACAATCTTTAAATCCAGCTTTATGGTTACTAATGATTGATGAGTGCTGGGACAAAACTGACTACGAATTTGTGTTAAGACTCTTTTAGAGTGTTATATCCACTCTCAGATTAGTTTTAGTTTCAGTTGAAGTTGAAGTCAGTTTTCCCTACTATAAAAATTAAAAAACCCAGATTAAAAAGTTAGGTAAAGGAAGACCTATTTGTTTTGCTTCATTCTTTATAATTTCTATGTGTGAACATCACTCCGCTCGCTCATCAGTTTTTGTGAAAATATTGTGCGGTAATGTGTCATAATGTCCAAGAATCATAATTTGGTTGTTGCATTTATTAAAATTTATAAGGGAATAGTGAGAACTGATCGGATCATGTAAAGGGGATGCGCTTTTAAACTGAAATCAAACTGGAACAGAAACTAAAACTGAACTGAGAACGGATGACCATGTAAAAAGGCCTTTAAAAATACACTCCAAAACGTATATTTCACTATCTAGCCATCACTTTTAAATCCTTGGAAAAATTGCTGAAGAAAAACATTGAAGCCTGCTATTAGCGTGCAATATGGGATTTCTCCTGTATTTTTGCAATGTGAGCATGAACCCGTGGTTAGTTTTGAGACATAAACCTTTAGTCTTCAAAATATCGCTAAAAAAGCCATTAAAATTGCTGATTGTTCCTTTTTTTTAAACTAGCACAAAATATTTATCTACTAGCCAAATCATAAGCACGGATTTATGTTTAGAAGGCAAAAATATATTGAAAATAATTTAACACATCTCAGAAACTTTGCTGTTCGGGGTGATATAATGAATAACAATAAAACAAGGATGCTCTTGGCATTTTATATTTTTGACAAACCATTATTTACAAATATTTACATACAACTTTATGCTACAGAAATATTAATTATTATAATACCTTCTTTTTAATGTACGATATTTTTTTAACATATACAATGTTTCTACTTCTTTAACTACAAATTCACCATGCTTTATCATTTTCTCAATTTTTTCCGTATCAGTTTCATCTTTATTTTTCAAAAATGCTCTGTGTAATCTAGTTCTAAAAAAATCATAACCTGATGGCCAATCTTTACCCAAGTGTAAAAGCTAAAAAAGAGAATGTATAATTTTAATATTTATTAAGCTTATATTTCATACATTGTGGTCAAATAAATGTGCAACAAAAAGTTTTTTTTATTTGCATTTTGTCACATTTAATTCTTTATAAAATTTAGATCATGGTCTGGAACTGTGTTAGTAGTAGTTGGTGGTATTGAGAGTTTAATAGTATAAAGGGAAGGTCAAAAACATTGAAAACTGCTCAAGAGTAAAGTATCCCTATTTTAAAGAAAATTAAGTTATTTACAATTATCCATTTCGCAGTTTCGTTAGAAACTATAACAACAATTTTTGTAACTTATATAAACAACTTTTATATGCAAATTATTATTTATAGTGTTTTTGCCTCCTTAAATTACTATTTTTTAAAATCTAGGCTCTAAATATTCTTGCAACAAATCAAGAGAATAATCTTTTGAAATTTAAGCTTTAGAATTTGCCTATACAACGTGTCCAAGATAAGGAGGACCAGTATGGACATCTTAATAATTGCAAGAGATACAAAGTCAGTATATGTGGTCAAAGTTGAGGTTGTATGTTACTAACCTTATGCTGTTTAAAAAGTTTTAAAATTTTGGATATTTCCGGATATAAATAGCAAAACTCAAAAATTGAACATCTGTTTTATTTTTCCCTGGTTACATCTAATATCGGATGTTAAAATAAATTGTTAGACTCTCACTTTCTTCACACAATCCAATAATATTTTTATTGAAATGCGAAGTTGCGTTTTCGTGAGACCATCATAAACTTTTTTTTAATAAAGTCCTAAAATTAGATGTACCTAATGTGGTGTTTTCTTAAAGCTCTTTTAAAGGTCTTTTAATGGTAAAATAATATACAGGGTTCTTAAATAAAAAAATATGTACTTTTTCTTCTACCCTGTATATTACTACCAGTATCACCATTAAAAAGACCTTTAAAAGAGCTTTAAGAAAACACCACATTAGGTACATCTAACTTTATTAGTTTCGGAAATATGGCCATCCAAATCAGGTATTTAGGTAATTTTTAAAGTACCGCCATTTTGTAATAGGTGAAGATATTGACTTCATATTCTAGGGTTATAAAGTACTCGTCAGGAGCTTTAAAATGATGTATCACTTGACCCCCATTCCCATTTAATATTCTAAGGGTGACATCTACCCCTCCTAGGGGTTGAAACAAGAAGGCTAAAAATATTCATTTTAAGTGTCCCCCTTACAAATAAAATTGACGGGTCTTTCCGATTTGTCATATTTTTAACTCCAAGAAAGATATTAAGGGTGGGAAGTTTTCAAATTGACACCCGGTATATTTTGATTAAGAAACTTTTAAACCATAAATTATAAAACGCGAAGTAAAAATTGTGAGAAACTCCTAAAATTGAAATTTATCAAAAACTGTGTTTTGATTTGAAGCTCCTCAAATGTCAAACTGACAGCTGAGCGTCATTTAAAAAAAAAATAATGGAAGGAGGAGTCTTGTGGCACATTATTTTAAAGCTCCTATCGAGTACTTTATAACCCCCGAATATAAACTCAATACCCTTAGCTACTACAAAATGGTAGTACTTTAAAAATAACCTAAACACCTCTTCTTCTTCTTCTTCTTCTCCAAGTGGCGTTGGCTGCCTCTTGGCGCCGTTCACCAGCTCATTATGTAACGACCACAGGCGGCGAGCTCTAGACTCCCAGATAGTCGTTGAGTTTTCTTATGGTAGTTATCTATATTGTGTTATATAAACAGATTGTAGGGGTGGTGTTTGAGGTGTTAGTAGACAATAGCACAACAAAGGATTAGACTCTTCTCGCTCCCGGGCAACGGAGGAGCATTACACACCCGAAAGTTGCCTCGGATTACAAGAACCCAGGATGAGAAACTGAAAGAAAGGGATTTGTTAGACTTATATATTAGTTTTATTGTCATTTAAGAATTTATTTATTAGTTTTATAATTTTAAAGTTGACTTTTGAGAGGACTATCTGAATGTTAAAGGGAGTTAAAAATCCTAATTTAATGAATTCGTTATATAAATTAAAATTGTTTATTTGGTTTATTGGGCATTCAAACAAGATATGGTCTAGGTTTTCTAGTTGGCCGCATTCACAGTTAGGGTCTTCCTTAATTCCTATTCTGTACAAATGTTCTCTTGTAAGGCAGTGTCCTGTCTTCATTCTGATAATCGTGTTAAACGTTATGATATCATGTTTTATTGTAAGTCAATGTCGTCTGTCGATATATGTCATGTTATGGTACCATGTTTTATTGGGGAATTTATTTTGGATTTTTTTATACCATTTACCTTTATTGTTACACTCATTTTCCCATTGAGCTGAAAATTTGCCTTTTATTTTTTCTTTTATGATAGGGAAAATTTCATTTTTGTTCAGCTTGACATTCATTGGAATGGATAGGTTTCTTCCTATGTTAGCCAGTTTGTCTGCTTGTTCGTTGCCTGGAATGTTTGTGTGGCTGGGTATCCATGCTAATATAATGTTTGTGTTATTCATTGATGCTTCCACTATTAGTTGTCTAGTGAGTAAGCTTATATGGTCATTTTTAGGGTTGATTCCTGGTCTTATGAGTTTGCTTATGGCACTCAATGAGTCACTGAATATTATAGCTGAGGTGATGTCTTTTTCTAAGCATACAGTCACAGCTTTATTGATGGCTACTGTTTCTGCCGTGCAAATATTCATGTCTTTAGGTAATTTGGATGAGAAGTTGTATTTTAAACTAGGAATGTATATGCCAAATCCTGTTTTATCGTGACCTTTTGAAGCATCTGTAAATATAAAAGTGTGTCTATTTTTGTATTTATTTGTTTCAGATAGAAATGCCTTACCGTTATCTATAGTTTTTATCTATGTTAAGATGTAGGGATTTAATGCTTTTTATTTGATTTTGATAGTCCACTTCGAAGCAGGGTAATCGGTCTTTTATATGTATTATGTTTTGATATGGTCGGATTAGTTTTAGTGATTGTATCAATAGTGGGGGTCTCTGTTTTTCCAATATTACAATTTGCTGTTTGTGTAAGTGCTAAGTGTTTCCAAAATTCTAAGTAACGGATGTTCTTTTAGGTTAAAAATATTTAATAGAAATTTGGTGGACAGTCATAGCCTACGATGTTCTCGGTTAATTTCTGCTGTTTCAGCTAGAAGGGCATTTATGGGTGTTGATTTCATACATCCAGAAATAAGTCTCAATCCTTGGTGAAAGATTGTATTTAATTTGTATATGTTTTTTTGGACGTGGGTATTAAATTGATCCTTGGTCTAGATGAGATTTTACGAGACCACTGAAGGCCATATGGATCGTTTTGGGGTCTGCACCCCACCATACTCTACAGAATGATTTGATTACATTGATAAATCTTCTCGCTTTGTTGCATATGAAGTCTATGTGTTTGTCCCATTTAAGGTTTTGGTTGAATATTACTCCTAGATATTTAATATTTTCCTTGTAGGGTATGATACTATTGTTTATTATGATATTCGGAGGGATTCCATTGCGACGACCTTTAGTGAATCATACCGCTTCACATTTGTTTGGTGAGATCAGGAAATTATGTTTAATGAGCCATCTATTTATTTTTCTAGTGCATAATTAATTTTGTTGGTTATTTCTGTCACGTTTTTGCCTTTGTATAGTAGTATTAAGTCATCTGCGTAGCTTAGTAATATCACACCTTTGAGGTCAATTTTAAAGAGAGAGATTAGCATTATGTTAAAGAGTAGTGGGCTTAGAGGTGAGTCCGGATCTTGTTTTCTGTGGGCCTAAAATTTTGCCTGTATTGTCCTTGACATATAAGGTTCTGTCTGATAAAAGATTATAAATAAGGTTGGCTAGTGATGGTGGAATTTTGTATTTAATTAAGTATTTGTATAACTGATATATGTTGACCCTGTCATAAGCATTTTTAAGTCTAGGAGGACAGCTACTGTTTGAAGATTTTGGTTAAAGCTTAGTTGGATGTATGATGTTGTAAAAGCTATATTATTATTTATGCCCATTCCCTTTCTGAATCCTACTTGGTTATATGTAAAGAGTTTTCGGTTTTCTGCCGTTCCGTTCTATTTTGTTTTTAATTAAAGTTTCTATAGTTTTACCAGGGCATGACCCTAGTGCTATTGATCGAAAGTTGTCCGGGGTCCAGGGTTGCCACAATGATTTTTATCAAAGTACTAGATTCCAGAAAAAAAAGTAGTAGAATGTACTAAATTTCAGAAATAAGGTAAAGCTAAAAAAATCGTTTTTAACATTCAGTACCTTTTGGTCAATTTGTCGTCTTGTAACACCTATCCTGGTAATGTTGTAGCTGGTTTTCCGATCAAAATAATTATGAAGAGCAAAAAAAAACGTCCTCACGTTGTTTTCTTTCAATTTTCCAATTCTACAGACTATTGTAGCTGTTTTTCCGATCAAAATTATTTTGAAGAGCAAAAAAACCAAAAAGGTCTTCACCTTGTTTTCTTTCAATTCTACGTACTAAATTAAATTAAATTCTAAATCATCACACACCCACTTCATTTGAAAAAAAGTACTAGATTTTTATCAGTACGTACTGGATCACTACATTCTATTAAAAAGTACTTGATCTAGTACAAATGTACTAGGTGTGGTAACCCTGACCTAAACACCTCTTCTTCTTCTTCTTCTCCAAGTGGCGTTGGCTGCCTCTCGGCGCCGTTCATTATGTAACGACCACAGGCGGCGAGCTCTACACTCCCTGATAGTCGTTGAGTTTTCTTATGGTAGTTATATAAACAGATTGGGTGGTGTTTGAGGGGTTAGTAGACAATAGCACAACAAAGGATTAGACTCTTCTCGCTCCCGGGCAACAGAGGAGCATTACACACCCCATGACCCTAGTGCTATTGATCGAAAGTTGTCCGGGTTGTCTGGGGTTTTGTTTTCTTTAAGTAGCGGAATAATCTTGAACGTTTTCCAGGATTCAGGGATGTTGTTACCTTGTAAGCATCCATTGTATATTTTAAGAAGATGAGATAAGAGTTTGTATGGCAAGTTCCCTAACATTGTATAGGATATGTCATCTAGGCCTGTTGCTGTTGTTTTTTTCTTATCCAGACTTATTTTGAGTTCAATAATGTCAAATAGTTCAATTTCTTCTTCATTTTCCAGGAGGTTGAATTCTGGGATGATGTTAATTGGAGTGAGGTTATTTAGAATGGTTTCGGCAATGTCTGATGGAGGAAGTTTTTGTGTTTTGGTTTTTACCTGAGTAGAGAATTTGTTAACAGTTTGCCATATGTTCGAGATGTTCATATTTCTATTCAAATTGTTTGTAAATTCCATAAATTTTAGTTTTTTCTTTTTTTTAAAGAATCTCTTTGCCTTGGCTTGAATGTGTTTGGCCCTTGGGTAGTTGTCTATGCTTAGGTCGCTTCTAAATTTGGCGATGGCTGTGATCCTTTCTTCGAGTTTTTGAGAGCATTCCTGGTCCCACCATGGATTCATGTTTTTTTATTTTTGAAGTTAATTACCTTTTTTGGTATTGCTTCCTCAGCTGCAGAATTTATAATTTCGCTTAGACTTTGATAACTAATATTTTCTGGTAAATCCATTGAGTAAATGATTAATTTATCATGACATTTTTCCCAATCGGCTTTTTAAAATGCCTTTTTCCATCAAAATGTATATGTATGTTATCTATGATATTATTGTTGTTATGTAATATGCACCTTGTAGGAAAGTGGTCACTGTGCCCACAATCCTCCAATATTTCCCATTGTGCCGATGCAGCTAGTTCACTACTTATGATTGTTAGGTCTATTGGGCTTGGGTCTTCATCCGGGTTTTGAAATCTTGTAGATTTGCCATCATTTAGAATTATTAACTCTCGGTCTTCCAAAGTTTGAACAATGGAACTCCCACTTATGTTGATTTTATGAGTTCCCCACATATGGTGGTGGGCATTAAGATCTCCCATTATTAAAATCTTGCCATCCAGGTTGTTTAATAAATTATCCAGGAAGTTAGGTGTTATATTGTTTTGAGGGGTAGAGTATATGTTAATAATGTTAAGATTGTCTATTTTGATTATGTTATATTGAATTTGATCGTTCGAGTTTATGTTATTGATTTTGATTTCCTTGAAATTTACGTGTTTTTTGATCATTGTTGCAACTCCTCCATATCCATCACTTCTATACATTCTTGTGCTGTTGTTCTAGTTTTTAAGTGTAAGGTTGTAGTTTTCATTTAGCCATGTTTCGTTAAGTAGTATTATGTCTGGGTTATGTAGATGAATTAGGTTAACTAGTTCTAATCTGCTGGCTTTAAGACTTCTTATATTCCACTGTATTAGATTAAGATTGTTGTTAGACATTTTTTTTTTTTAATAAATTGGGTTAAAGTTTTTTTTTCTTGGTGATCGTTCCGTGGAAAAGCCTAGAAAAGCGTCTTGGTCGGGATTGGGTTTGTCGTAGTCTTGATTTTTATTTTTTAAATTTCTAAAGGTGTTAAGGATTTTAACGAGTTCATCTATTTCGTTGGCATTGCATTTGGAGCCTAGTTCCGTTACAATGTCAGTTGGTTTGGTAGAGTTTTGAAATGCACTTGGAGGCTTGGAGAATGGAGAATTGTTGCTGCTTGGAAAATCATATTGACGAGAGTTTGGGAAAAGTAGTTGGCTATCATGTGCCGACTTGTCGTAGCCTTGGGAGTTAGGTTGAATATGTCTTTTTTTGGTGAGGTGATTGTTGATTGAGAGTATGATCGTTTGGTTTGGCTGTTAGTTGTTATTATTGTACTACATTGGCTGATCGATAAAATTTCCCTTTCCAGATTACGATTATTTGTTTGTAGCGAAGGAAAGTCCGATGAGAGGTAATTAAATTCATTAGATCTATTGTTTCTAAATTTGTCTTTTGAAGTTGTATAGTTTCTGGGACACATAATGTTAGCATCATAGAAAGATAAATTTTCCGTTGCCATTAGGTATTTGATTGCTTTTTGTCTTATGTATTCCGGGCATTTCTTGTTATTTGATTTGTGAAGTAAACTTTCGCAATGAAAGCATTTTGTTGAGCATTCATTCCCGTCCTCTTCTGTGAATTCATGTTCTTCACTGCAGTTAAAGCATTTTTTTACCTTTACATTGTAAGCGTGTATGTCCATAACGGAGACACGAAAAACACTGTGTCACAGGTGGTATATAAGTGGCTACAGGAGAGGATAAACCATAAATTTTTATATATCTCGGTAATAGTATCCCTTCGAACGTAAATAAAACCGTTTACTACTCTACGGTTAAGCTTTTTAAATTCAGCTACTGTGCAAGGGGAATTAACGCATTCTTTTAATTCTTGTTCAGTAATTGAGATATCGATATGTCTTACTATGCCCTTGCATAGAACATAGTTAAATGGAATGAAAATATTATAGCCTTTTTCTTTGAGGGTTTTATTAATTTTAAATGAATTTGCAGATTCAAAATTATAGAATTCAATGCGTATTCTGTTTTTACCTTTAATAGAATTTTTTTTATATCCCTAAGATTTAAGTTATGAATGTCACGTGCAATTTTAAAATGGTTAAATCTGCCTGCGTTTTCTTATTTTCAGGTTCTATATATAGAATAAACGGGCCTGGGTCCGTGTTTTTATAATAGAAGTTTTTGTTTATTTTATCAGGTTTATCACTTGTTTTTTAGTTATTTGGATCGGTTGAGTTAAGCTCGTTGTCATTTTTATGGTTAGGGGAATCGGGGAGGAGGATCGGGGTTCCCTCCCGACGCTTCATTCATGGTTTTAATTTATTTTATGAATATGGAAAGTTTAAACTTACCAGGAATATGGATATTTATGTTAATAGGATGGAGATCACACAGGGTTAGTAAAAACACCACACACCAGAGTTTTTCTATACACCGGGTTTATAAGATGTTGCTCTCTCCGCAGATCAAGCAATAGTCCACCTAAACATCTCATTTGGATGGCCATACATCCGAATCTAATAAAGTAAGATAAACTTAAAATAAAATATTTTTAAGGTTTTTTTAGGATTCATTAAATAATGATATTGGTGGATGGTAATTATTTGGGTACACGCCAACGTCGATTTTTAATTATGTTTTTACTTGTTTTAATTTTTTTGTTTTTTTTTAATAACTTTTAATTTAATTTTTGGCGTGTACCCAAATAATTACCATCCATTAAATGAATCCGCCGAACAACAGAACATATCTTCAATGATATTGGTGATAATATACAAGGTAGGACAAAAAGTATACATTTTTTTAATGACGTACCACATACAGTGTGATCCATTAAGTGTGCATTTATTTGCAATTTGTCAGCAAATTTTATTCTCCATAAAAGTTGGTGCATGGTCCAAAACTGTATTAGCAGTAGTTAGTTTTATTAAAAGTTAAATGATACACAGAGCATGTAAAAAAGCAAAAATCGCTTAAGAGTAAAGCACCACTATTTTTAAAAATATAACAAAATGTAAAATAAAAAAGTTATTTAGAATCTAAAGTTATACCTAAATACCAAATCATGGCCTCCTATTCAAATTTTTAATTTTTTTTTTGGAAATTTTTTAATTAATCATGGATGATAGTTTTTAATTATTCTGATTAAATATTTCTTTAAAGCAGTTTCAACCAACTGACTTTCAAACAAATTTAATCAAATCAAAGCGAATTAGTAAAATTGAACTGCATTTAATTTTTTTTTAGCAATGATATTTAATAGGTCCCTAAGAGTATACAAATATGCTTCTTATTAAGGCAAATATACTATAAATATTAAAATGCGTATAAAAATTCTGTATTTACCATGTAAAATTCTTGTTTAAATATTTATGAAAGTGTAGTACAGAGAAATTAAATTTATTAGTAAATAAATTAAAACTTTCATAGGAGGCCATGACTTGGTATTTAGGCATAACTTTTCTATTTAACATTTCTATGTATTTTTAGAAATAGGGATACTTTACTCTTAATAACTTTTAATAAAACTAACTACTGCTAATACAGTTTCGGACCATGCACCAACTTTTATGAAGAATAAAATTTTCTGACAAGTTGCAAATAAAAAGTTTTCCATTTGTTGCATACGTACTGGACCACACTGTATATTATATCACCATTAAAAAACATTTAAAAGTTTAGAGAAAAATACCACATAAGATATATCTAACTTTATTAGTTTTGAAAATATGGCCTTTCAAGTCAGGTATTTAGGTAATTCTCAAAGTATCTCCATTGTGTGGTAGGTAAAGATTAACTTTATATTCTGGGATTATTAAGTACTTGTCAGGTGTGCCACGAGACACTCCTTTTCATTTATTTTTTTTTTTCAAAATGCCGACCAACTCTCAGTTTGACATTTTTATCCGGCTTATGTCGTATTACTAACGTCCTTAAATTTTCATGAAACAATTCAAAAGTTAGGAGGAGGGTCCTGAATTTACACAAGCACTGTGTAAATTACTCTATTAAACAACGCAGAGCTTAACAGCACCCTCGAGAAAGGGCACGTTACGTTTTTCAATACGCAACATTTTATATTCATAAATTAGAGAGAGAAATCAGAGTCCTAAGATTTAAATATCGAAATTTCAATGACAACTTTATTTCAAATTTACAATATGGTTTAACTGTGATACAGATCTGTATTTCTCAAAATATAGTAAAAATAGTAAGCTCTACATTTTAAGCTAACATTTTTGTTTAGGAAAAACGAATAAATATACAGTGCACAAATAATAATAAACAAATCATTAACTGATGCAATAACAATTTTATTTGGAACTTATTGGTGGTACATAGGCAGTCTTACTTAAGATTGACGGTATGCTTCTTAATCTGCGCAAATGCAAAAAAAAGCTTTTGTATGATTATGCGCAGAATAAAGGTCTGGTCACACATAACCGCAAGCCCGCAGCCGTGCGTTTCGCTAGTGAAATGTAGGGGGATGGGGTGAAAAAAGTTTTTTTATCTTTGGACAAACCACGAAGGCTAAAAGCCTAAATACTAACGTACCGTGGGTGACTTAAGCGAGGTAAGAGGGAGTTTGTTGACACGGGACTTAAACACTTGAAGATTTGAAGATTTGGGGGGAAGGAAACACCTCCGCGGGCAGCAGGTTCCACAATCTAGAAACTCTAGGGATAAAAGAACGAACAAAGAGAGAAGTTCGGGGCCTGTCCAGTTGGACCGTATAGGAATGCATACGCGCGGAACCACGAGTTTCTCTGTTGGGAACCATGAGTGGAGGAACTCTACTGGACAATTCTTCAGAGCAGAAGCCATGGAAGTACCTATAAAAAGCGATAAATCCCCCACAGCCCGACGATGGGCAAGAGAGGGAAGCCTTTCTGTAAGTGAAGGATCATTAATGAGACGAATAGCTCTTCTTTGAATAGAATCAAGAATGCTTAGGGTTGTGGGGGACGCCATGCCCCAGATATGAGAACAATATTCCAAGGGAGGTCGGATTTGGGACACATATAAAGTGTATAAATTAGAAGCGGAAAATTTTGGCTCGACAGAGAAATCCAAGCATTTTTGAAGCTGGCGTGGCTATAGATACAATGTGTTTATGCCAGTTAAGGTTACTTTCAAATGTGACGCCCACTATCATGACTAATAATGAAAAAAAATAGTAAAATATTTTTACTTAGGAATATAATTATTTTAAATAAAACAAGGAAAGTCAACTCTGGACGTAAATAATAAGAAATAATAAAAAAGATCCATTTTTGGACCCTCCTCGTATTTCAGTGGTCTTGTAACTTACAACTAAAGTAAAAACTGATGTTGGTAGACATTTAGAAGAGTTGAGAGAATTCAGTTGTGTAGTTATTTTTTTATTTAATATTTTTTAGCTATAAACCAAATATATGAATTGAAAAAGAAAGCAGACAGTGGTAATAAATAAATGCAGGTCAGATGTTGGTAATGTACGGACTGGAGTTCCCCAGAGCTCTATTCTGGGACCCTTACTGTTTATAATATATATCAACGATATGCCTGTGAGCTGCCCCTCCCCAATGAAAACGATTGTTTATGCCGATGATACAAATTTTTTAATTTCCGAATCCACTATGGAAGCAACCGTTACAAGGGCAAATCAATCGGTGGTTGAATTTAGTGACTGGTGTAAAAATAATGGGCTAGTATTAAATGCAAGCAAGACATTTTTTATGAATTTCCTTCCAAAGAATGCAACAATTTCCCAGAGTTGGTTATTTAAAGCAAATCATCAATCTATCGCTCAGGTTGAAAATATAAAATTTTTGGGGGTTACATTGGATCAGAAAATGACATGGGAGAGCCATATTAACAATTTAACAACTAAATTAAGTAAATCTTGCTTCTTGATTCGATACTTAAGGGTATCCGTTTCACTAAATGTGTTAAAATTGGCATACTATGGTTTGGTTCAGTCACATATATCATATGGTTTAATATTTTGGGGAGCTTCAGCATATGTTAATAGAGTTTTTGTTTTGCAGAAAAGGATTGTCAGATGTATGTTAGGTTTACCACCGGGTGCGCATTGCCGACAAGCATTTATAGATTTAGGAATTTTAACTCTCCCATCTCTCTATACAGGGTGTTATGGAAATACTTTAATATATTGAAATGGGTGACTCCTGGGACAGTGTAGAGACACACTGAGTACTTTTTTTGTTTAATTCAAACTTTTTTACAATTTGTAAAAATACCTTCTTTTACCTATCTGCTACGTCCCTGGTTACGTAAAGACTATAAACACAGACAGTAGACCTATTTGTTTGCGATGTTGCCAAACGTCCTATTTTATACCCAATAAACGATATAAATACATAATAGAATAAAAAGGTAAAATGTTATTATATTCTATTTTTTTATAAATGTACTTTAAAAAATTATTAAAAGCCTTATATCAAAATAAATTGTAACAAAAAAATATTTAAATAAAGGTCGATTTACCTTCAATACGGAATATGTTCTAAATTTTGATTCCAAACATGCATTTATTTTCCGCTGCATACTGTTTCTCACACGCGCAAAAATGTTTTCATTGTTTCTTATTTGCTGAGCCGCTAGTTCCACACGATTTCGCAACTGTTCTAAACTGTTAATGGGTTCACTATAAACAAACTCTTTCATAGTTTCCCGGCTTGCCGAGCATTTTGCCTAGCTTCCCCATAACACAAAACCATGTCAGTCAACTCGATTGAATTTCGTTGCATTTTACGTAAATTAAAACAAAATGCAAAACTTAATAAACGCACAATTTGGTAAATTCTTCGCAATATTATTTAAAACGCAAACCAGGGCAAGCGAATTTCGTCTTTCTGTAACCTTGCATAGCATAAGGAAGCCTTCTTATTGGTCAGTTAAATCATGCCGGCTTCCTTGACAACAACAACGCGAATTTGCGATGTTCAGCTGTACAATTGTACTACATCTAGTACATTTAGTATATTTAGTTTTTTATGTTTATGGCAGTCCATGTTAGTAGCACAAAAGCTAAGTACTAAGTACCGTGGGTGCCAGATTTTTAGATGTTAAACCCATTTAACGACTGAATAATGTTATCCAGAGGGCACCACCATTTTATCGTAGATTTCAAAGCACACAATAGAGGACAATAATATACCGGCATAAAAAAAAGTTAACCAATTTTTATTATCTACTTATGAGCGGCGTAGGCGTTACATTAAATAATAACCTTAAATAACATTTAGAGCTACAACAGCTTTTAGAAGGCTAGGATTTTTCTTGGCTGGAAAGTACTTTTATTTTCACGAGTACACTCTTTACACTTTCACCATAAACTTCCCTTCTCTTCCTTACCAATAAGATGTACAGTAATATAGCAACACAAAGTAATTGTTTCATGCATTTTGTAACCGTACATCTGAAGAAGCCCCAAAATGTCCACTTCGGCTCCTTTATCCCTAAGGTATGTTAAATATGCCGTCTACTTTTATACCCACGGTAATAAGTTCCTAGACATCAAGCTTTTATGAATTATCAAAAGAAAAAACAAACCCTGCATTTTGTAGTAAAAAATTTTGATTAAAAAACCTAATTAAATTGAAAGCACCTAGTTTAACCAAAAGAATTCGCTGTAAGTATCATTTTATCGCCCATAACCAGAACAACATGAGACAAAGAAAACGGTTTAAAAGAATTGAACTTACAAGTTTCAGTAAATTGATAAACCCAGTTACGTGCAAATTGCAAAAATGTTAGAATAAATTGCAATAAATTTCTTGCAAAAAACATCTAACCTGTAAAAACACCTGTGTTTGTGGCGCTGATCACGGATCTGAAAAAATTTTTAGTCGGATACATTTGTTTCCGAGATATCCATCATTAAAGTTGGCATTTGAACTAACCTCATTTTCACTTTATTCCCCCTTCTTTTGGCATACAATTCTTGATTTTAAGTTAAAGTGGTACACAATATTTGATTTTCACCTTTTAAAACCTCATTCTTCTACGTATTTTACACTTTTTTGAATTAAATTGCATAGCTTCGCTTTCAATCGTTTTTAATCGCAGCAGAATATGGTGGAGGCGGTGGAGCAGTGAATGCACGGTTGCAACGTTTTTAAAGGGACCCTTCCCAATTTATTTGATAAAAGGTGTAAAAAACATAGAAACACGGGGTTTTAAAAGGTGAAAATCAAATATTGTGGCCCACTTTAGCTTTAAATCAAGAATTGTGTGCAAAAAGAGGGGTGAATAATGGTGAAAATAAGGTTAGTTTAAATGCCAACTTTGATGATGATTATCTCTGAAACCAAACATTTCCGACTAAAATTTCGTTCAGATTCGTGATCAGCGCCCCAAAAAACCCAACATACCAAATTTGGTTAAAATCGGAGTTGCGGACACTTTCTGTACAATTACCGTAGTTTTTTGTACATTTGTCTCATAGGGAATAATCTTTTGTACTCTTTTCTCGTGTGAACCAAGATCGTTTGACTAGGTAAGGTTGCCTCGTAAGCCTTGCAACATGGCGGACCATACGTCACATATGTATTTTGCTCATTATTTAATGAAGTTTTTAACAGTGTAGTTTGTGTTTTTTGTCAATATTAAAGAAATACTTTTAAATACTGTTAATTCCAGTTGTTACCGTAACCTCTTTATTTCCTATTAATAAATTATTTAACAATGATTATTCTTTGTTTGCTATGTTGGCGCCAAGGAACCAGCAGTGCGGTACATATGTGACGTAATGAGGCAACCTTACCTAGTCAAACGATCTTGTGTAAACCACCTGTCGTCTGTCAACTCTTAATTTTGATGAAAGAAAAGCGAAATGTAACAAAAACTTTATTTAAAAACGCAGTAAAATTTGTTTTAATAGTGTTTTGCAAACAAAAATACCGTTTTGTGTATTTTAATTCAATTCTTTGTGCGCATACGTGTCGCGTCGCAGTGTTTAAAAAGTTTGTAAAGTAATTAACCACCTAAAAAGTGTACTTGACTTGTGAAAAAGTAATCTTTACATTCATTATACGCTCAAACAACCTAGTAGCGTAATAAAGGATAATTTGTGTAATCATGTAAGTTTTTCGTTTGATCGAATTGAAACAGCAAAACCCATAGATAAACTGGTAAAGAACAAAATAAATTTGGCAACTTTTCTCAAGCTTGTTGACTTAACCACGTGTTATAACTGCTTTCAGCTGTTTTTGACAGCGACAGAAGGTAAACATATGTATTTAAAGGGATTTAAAGAGCTGGTCAGTAGCGGGTTTGCTTTTTAATCGTAAAATTTTGGGGTTCATTATCACTGTTATTTATGGTGGTCCGCCATTTTTAATAATTTTTATTCAATTTATTTTTACACAAGGATTTTGGGGTTTAAATATATTAAAGTATTTCCATAACACCCTGTATATACCTTCTAATAATTTATGTAAGACAGAATGAGGCTGAATTTGAAAGGAACTCTGATATTCACAATTATAATACAAGAACTAATAACCACCTACATCTTACATATTCTCGATTAAGTGTCGGCCAGAGTTCTCCGACATTTAAAGGAATTATTTTTATAATAAATTTTTACAACTTTTTGGTAATTTTGAAAGTAATACGCTTCTGAAGAATACCTTGCAGAATTTCTTAGTGGAACAAGCCTTTTATGATGTAAATGAGTATCTGTCAATGTAGGTGTTCCATTGTTTTTGTGCTTTATTTTTGTAGTCTGTATTTTTAATGAAAGTCTGTTATCATTTAAGTGTGTAGCAAATTAGTATTTTAATCTCTTATTGTGCTTATTTTATTTTGTTTATATATTTTTAAATCTAGACTTAGTGTATGTTTGTATGACAAGTCCGATAAGCTATTTCTTTTATTTGTAATGGCTTGAGTGATGAATAAAGATTACTTTACTTTACTTTTTATGATTTCTCTTATATAAAACACCCTGTATGTTTTCAATTTATGAAATAATATCAAATAAACAATGTTAAAAGGATATTTGCCAAAGCCTAGTTACCAACATGATGCAATAAAACCAATAAGTCTCCAGTCTTTATAGGTACCTCGTTTAAATTTTTAATTTTACTCTTAAAAATAAGTTAAAAATATAAAGGTTGATTTTTAATAAAATATCTAGTTGGGAAAGCTAAACTAAAAAAACATGGTATTGAAAAATAATGTTTTGTTTTTTTTTGTCATGGCCCCCTAAAAAAAAATGACAAATTTATTTAAAATTATAATTTTAAAATAAAAAATATATAATAGGATATATTTTTTAAAAGCTAAAGAAGAGCCTAATAAATATAAATAAAAATATACGGGGTGTTCCATAAGAAAAAAACATAGGCAGCTCTACCTAGATTAAGATTATTGAGTCCGGTCGCATTATGGTGGGCACCAAAGCTAATATTATTGAGAAAAAAAACACTTTAATTTTTTAATTAAGTAATTAATTTTTTTCAGCTAAGGCAATTAAAAAGAACTTTTTGGTATTTTGTATTTTCCTCGTAAGCGACCGCCGGCGGTTTTGCTCAATTATAAGAAGAAAACCACCGTCCGAAAATTATAATTAATTTGTTATTACCGGCTTTTTTTGCTTATTTTTTACTAATGAAAACTATTAAAAACCGACGAAAAATAGTTAAAGTTAATTTCTCCTTAAAAACTATTTATTTTGCGTGTCATAAGCGTTAAGTTTTTGTAGTTTTACTGTTTAATATTGTAGTTTAGTTAATAGCACCTTTTGGAAAAACATTTAAGTAGTATAGCGGGATGGGGACGGGCAAATAAAACCACTATTGTATTTATCCTAACGTTTTGTGGCTGGATTGTCACATTATCAAGGGCCTATAAATCCTATAATTAAAAAATACCCATTACAAAACCATTTCGTCACATGGACCCAATAATTTACAACAATAAAAACACTTTTAAAACATATTGTCAGGCAGGAAAGGTAAAGAAATAACTTATCAGGACGTCATCGTCAGCCAGCCAGCAGTTAGATATATATAACTTAAAATTCTTAAAAAGTGGAAAATTATTTGTCTAAAAATAAATTATGAACAATAAAAAAATAAAAATTAGAAAAAATTTATAAGAAATTATTAAGAAAAAATATAAAAAGAAAGAAAAGTTATTTATTTATCTATCCCGGAATCGAATTCGGGACCTGTCGCTTACGGGTCAACGCTTGTAACACTTGAGCGATAAGGGAGAACTTGAATACGTTTTTAAAAACTTTCTCCTGGCTTTAGATACATACATATTTTTGAACTTTACAAAATCTTCCTAGGTGTCAAACGTGTCTCCCGGTTTCATTTTTTTTGTTGATCAATAATAAAAATATTAATAAACAATAAAACATATAGTTATTAAAGTTAGTTTAACTATACCTATTATTCGGCGGTTTTCAATGGTTTTTATTAGCAAAACCGCCGAACGGCGGTTTCCATCGATTAAATAAGTGAAAACCGCCGGAAATACAAAATCATTTATAATTTTCGGCGGTTTTCATATACGTAGGTATAAAAAACCGCGTTAAAATACAGGCAAAACCGCTGGCGGTCGTTTAACCAGTGCCAAAAATTAAAGCCACTTTAATTTCTTCCAAAGAGTACTCATAGACAACAAAATATAAAAAACTAAAATTATCAATAAAGAATAAATTTTCAGTAGCGTACTTTTTCTGTTCAATATATTGGCCGTGGTGTCCACTGTGGTGCCATCAGATCCAATAATCAGTGATTGGCCGATACCGATATAAATATCGGCGTATCGGTATATCGGCAAATTTTGCCGATAATCAGTATCGGCTAAATCTTGCCGATAAATATCAGTGTATTTAAGATTAACTATTTTATTTATTTGTAAGTAAAAACTTTTTCTCTAACATTTTTTTTTAAATAAAATAACTAAATTATTTCTAATATGAACATATTATTTTAACTCAAACTCAAACTCAAACTCTCTTTATTCACTAGAAAATCATACAATGATTGAAGTTTCGTTAATAATTTTCTTAAGTCTAATTTAAAATACAGTTAAAACAAATTGTATATGGACAATAAAATTATAAAAAAGCAAAAGTATATGTATAGGTAAATTCAATCACTTAGTAAATAGTATAAAATAACATATATAAATAAAATAAAATAACAGGCACATAATGATTAATTAAAATTAGGAAAGGTTAAATCACAGGTCGTTGGGTTTAGAAATTCATTGAGAGAATAGAAGGAGTTATTATTTAGAAAGTGCTTAATTCTTTTTCCAAATATACCAATCGATGTAGCTTCTTTGACTTGGTTTGGTAGTTTGTTAAAAATTCGGACACAGGCGTAATATGGGGATTTTTCATATAGTGTTGAGGTATGTTGTGGGAACACAAGGTTTCTGGAATTTCTTGTCGGGTATCCATGATTATCTCTATTTTCTCTAAACTCTCTCCAATTTTTAAACACGTATGTTGAACATCTCAGGATATATATTGATGTAACAGTGAGAATTTTATACTTCTTAAATGTTTCTCTGCATGTTTCCATAGGTTTAAGTCCGAACATTAGTCTCAGCAGACGTTTTTGGGCGACAAATACTCTAGCTACGTTTACAGCCTGGCCCCATAGTATAATGTTGTAACTTAGATGTGGGTAAGCTAAGGCATAATAGGAGGTTATTTGTGTGGAAAGAGGGACTGATTGCTTTAATTTAAGAAGTGCAAAATAGGCCTGAGCGAGTTTAGAACATACATGATCTAGTTGAGGCTCCCATGAAAGCTTAGAGTCCAAGTAGGTTCCTAGGAATTTTGATGTTGACTCAACCTGATCGAGCCGAACCCTTGGACGAGACTTGTAGAAGTGAACATGAACCGTTTTTTCCTTATTGAGTATTAGTTGGTTGGAGAAACACCACTGATTCATTGCATCACAAACCTGGTTGACTTTTTGTAGTGCTTCTGGCTCGTCTTTTGCTGATATTACAGCTGAGGTGTCGTCTGCAAATTTTATGGTTAGTCCGGGCAATTGCAAATCATTAACTAATAGAATAAACAGTAGCGGGGCAAGAATAGATCCCTGTGCAGCACCTATGTTCATCTCATACTCCGACGAGGTGCAATTCGCCACTTTCACCATTAATTTCCTTTCTGTTAGGAATGACATAATCAGGTTTAATGCGTTTCCCCTTATGCCGACTGCCCAAAGTTTTTCTTCCACAAAGGTCAGGTTCAGACTATCGAAAGCCCTAGTAAGATCGAAGAATACACCCACTACGATACGATCCAAGTCCAGTTCCTTGTGTATAAAATTCACAATTTGAAGGGAGGCTGTCTCTGTCGACCTGTTTTCCCAAAATCCATGTTGGTCACCATGGATTATTCCAAACGAACGTAGGAAGCTTATAAGTCTCTCGTATAGACAGCATTCAAAGGGCTTTGAGAATATGCTAAACATAGCTATTGGCCTGTAGTTATCCAGGTTTAGATGATCACCTTTTTTATATACCGGTATCACAGTAGCCAGTTTTAGTGCTGAGGAAAACGTTCCGCTATTAAAAGAATTGTTTATAAGTATTTTAATTGGCTTGGTTATCTCTTCAGAAACTCTCTTCAGCACCTTTGTAGGTATACCGTCAAATCCAGTTGATGTTTTATTTTTCAGAGACATTATTACTCTCTTGACATTTTCATCTGTTACCGGCTCAAGTTCTGAATTACAATGTTCCATATTTCCTTAGATTGGTTTGTAGATGTCTCAATTCTGTTTTTGTTGAAATGTATTTTTGTATCGTTGATTAGTTTTTTGTACTCCTTTTTTGACTCTCTATAATATTGCCAGATGTCGTTATTGTTTGTCTGTTTAGCAAGATAGTAGGCGTCGTTGACTCGATTTTTTTCTCTGTAATATCTTTTGTCATCCAGTGGGGTGTTGCTTTTCGGGGAGTAAGTTTTCTTTCGGGGCAGGTGTTGTTGAAGTGCCATAAGAAAGTTTTCAAGAAGCAGTTGAATTTGTCATTTATATGTGTGCCTTGTATATCGATCCATGATTCCTTTCTTAATTCCGCTTTTAGATTATTTAAGTCGTTTTCTGAAAGCACTCGAAAGGTTCTTTGGCATGCTTCAATTTGTCGGTTACATTGTTTGTAAATTGTCAGTTCTTAAAGAAAGTGATCTGATATGTGTTCCTCAATAATTTTACAATCTAATGATATTTGAGGTATGTTAGTGGCCATATAATCTATTGATGTTGTAGATGTGCTTCTTGTGGTCGTAAAAACTCTTGTTACTGTATCGCTATAATCTACTAGATGGAAGAAGTCAAATAAGTCTTTTAACAGCTTGTAGTTTTGATCTTCTTTCTTGAGACTGTTTATATTTAAGTCGCCGCATAGAACAACATATTCGCTTATCTTTGTTATGTACACGAGAAGGTCAGTGGTTTGTTGAATGAAGGTGTCGATGGTGCCGGATGGGGGCCTGTATATTGCAATTATTGCCATGGTGAATCGCGTGGTTTTGATTTGTATGGCACAGCATTCAATTTGTAATTCAATGCTAAAGAGTTTAGCTCTGTCTAAGGTTTTAGTTTCCAATTCGGAATTTGCATATATTGCCACCCCTCCATGTATGTGAGATTTTCTGCAAAAGTATGATGCTAACTTATAGTTGGGAATAGTCATGCTTTTTATTCCTTCATGGGTGCCCCAAGTTTCAGAAAAGCAGAGTATTTGTGGTTTGCGTTCTCTGCTCAGTATCTCTATTTGGTTTAGTTTGTTACTTAAGTATGTTTTGAATATTAAGATGGCATATTTTGGTTATATGTCTAGTTGTGATTGGTTTAGGTGGGGAAATAAAAAATCGTGTTGAGTATTTGTGGTTATGGCTTCGTTCATTGGTGTTCTTGTACTTGTTTGGTTTGTATTATTATTTTTAGGTATTTTAATTGTTTCCGGTGTTCTATGTGCCTTGTTTTTTATTCCATCCATTGGGTCTTTAGTTATGTTTGTATGTATGTCACTTATTTTTGGTGTTTTTTGTTCCAAGTGGTGTCGTTGTATGTAGTCCAGTATTTCACATTTTCCCATATAGTTTAGTTCTCCATAGTTATTGATCTGATATGGCCTTGTTACTTTATTGGTGTCAATATAAAAAGCATTTGGGTTTTGGGTTATTGACTTGATAATCTCACTATTTTGCTGTTCTATAAAGCTGTTTAGAACAGGTCTGTTTCGGACTAGCGGCGCTCCTACAAAGATAAGATTTGTGTGCCTTGCTTGTGATACTATTTCCTTTAGATAGTTAGGGTTAATTGTTTTGCCTTTCTTTGCTGTTTCGTTGGATACAAATATTACAGCAAAGTCGTCCTCATTTAAGTTCTTGCATATTTTGTCATAGTCCATAGTGATGTCTTCAAAGAGATTGCTATGTTCGGAGTACTTAGTTATTGTGTCGAATGAGTCTTGCGCAATGGATTTAAATATTCTTCCAAGATTGTAGTCCCTGTTTCCTCCCATTAGTAGTAGTTGTTTCTTTCTGGTTTTTATATTTTTTCCTCCTGCTATGGGTATATTATTTACTAGCGTCGTTTGTGGGTTTGTTTTCGTTTTAATTTCTATTTGTGCGCATTTAAGTTCATCTTCCAACTGTCTTTTTTATGTTCAAGCTTTCATTCATCACATTTACTCTTCCGATTTTGGATTTTAACTCT